>JABEEN010000296.1:0-78755 GCA_013363205.1 Fusarium tuaranense | reverse complement strand
GGGCCATCAAGGTCCTCACCTTAAATCGACTCAATTTCTCCACTTTTCCCGCGCTTGCCCCGACGGAAGGGGAGCTCAGCTGGTGTGCGGCCTTTCCCCCTCCCCCACTGTTCGTTATTCCCCTCCATCCTTTCTGCTAGAAACGGCGACTCGCCAAAAAGACCATCTCATGCCAAGTCTCTAAGCCAAAGGAACCTCAGACCACTGACCGAAAAACCGTACCAGCAAATTGAGTTGGACCACTTTGAGGCTCATGCTTTTAAGTGAAGGTATTGAATATTATCGGGTGGTTTGCATCATGCAGAGCTGTCTTGTTTCTTCCTCTTCTTTTTTTTCTGCACGCACACCTTAAAACGTCTTCTCTCTCTCTCCAGGTTCGTCGTCGCTTACCCCCCCCCCCGTTGGTGGAACGGTTCACGGCTCGCGGGATACAACCGACCAACAGCCAGAGCCAGCATTAACATTAACCCATGTCAACCTTGATAAACTAACCATGGCGTCCAGGGAAATAGTACATAGTTTGTTTTTCGCTCTCAAGGCCCTCTTTTTCTCGCTCATCACGTAAGGGCATATTACAAAGACAAGAACCTGCGTCTTGAGTTGTAGACTTTTGGTCGTAATTGAGAAAAAAAAAAAACATCCCATCACCATGAGACTTCAGCTCGCCTCCACGGCGCTTCTCTCATCCGCCACCCTGTTACTTCTCTCCATCGGCCCCTTATGCACGGCTGCGGACGCCAACGAGGCCGGGAACATCAAGGTTGAAGCTGCCGCGAATCAAAACGGGCCTGACGTCGCCTCCGACCTGGTTTGTTCCTCTTTTTTTTTTTTATCTTTTTATCCCCACCCTTTCACCACCACCACCACAACAATGTCATTTAGTCAGATAGCGACAACAACAGAAACAACCTTGCAACCTCAGCTAACTTATACGTCATTACAGTCTGGTACCTTGAGTTCTCCTATTGAGGTGGTCCACGAAGTTCTTGTCACTCTGGAGCAGTTGGCTGGAGAGCCCAACACGCCTCGTCATGTAGAGGCTAAGAAGAAGTTGATGGGTAATATGGCCCGGGATGCTGGTACCTGGAACAAGAACCATCCTAGACATCGCCTTCTCGACGCTCTTTACGGATTTAGCAGGTACCACGAGCGTCAAAAGGCTGAGCTTGACCGATTTGAAGGCTTCTACAAACATGTCACTAAAGCTCAGCGATCTGTAAGTTGAACTCTACCTGGAAACTCTATTTGATTTTCTAACCCCTGCATGTATCTAGTTGCTTGAGAAAGAACTTCAGTATTCCAAAAAGTTTGCCCGCTTCGATGCTCTCCTCACCAAGAACCAAGACCTCTGCAACCGTATTGTCCAGAATGCGATGGAGTATTACGAAATCGGACAGGATGAGTTTCAGAAGCATGCCAAGGAACTTGAGGCTTCAGGAAAGGTCGCCGATCGGGTCTCTGTCTCTCAGGCTTTGAAGCACTATGTTCGTGACTGGACTGAGGAGGGTGCCTCTGAGAGGAATGGTCCCTTTGGTTGTCTGATCAAGACCTTGGAAGGTTTCTTCCCTGAGCGAGACGGCGCAGCTCCTATCAAGGCTTTGGTTCCAGGTTCTGGTCTTGGCAGGCTGGGTCATGATATTGCCAGACTCGGAGGTAAGATCCATTTTATACTCTCATGACCACAGCTAACAACGCGTCTAGGTTTCGAAGTGACCATGAACGAGTGGTCCATGTACATGAACCTAGCCTACCGCCTCGTCGAAGCAAACAGAGCCCGCAACTCCATGTCCTGGCACCCCTTTGTCGAAGGCTGGTCACACCACGTTTCCGAAGCAGACATGACCCGAGAACTTCTCTTCCCCGACGTCGGCGTCAACGCTAGTTCTGTCGTCCTCGTCGAGGGAGATTTCACCACCGCTTTCATCGGTAAGCGTGGCAAGTTTGACGTCGTCGTCACATACTTTTTCATCGACACTGCCCGAAACCTCATGAGCTACCTCGATACCATCAAGAAGGTACTCAAGCCCGGTGGACACTGGATTAACCTTGGTCCTCTTCTCTACGGATCTGGCCCATACGTGCAACTGTCACTAGACGAGGTGTTGAGAATCACCGAGGTCATGGGATTTGAGTATCTCGATACGGAAGAATCTTGCGGACCTCTGACGTTGCCCGATAGAAAGGTCAGGAGTATGGAGGCTGTTTATGGATTCAACAACAAGGCTTTGACAAAGAGCGCGTATAATGCACAGTTTTGGGTTACTAAGAGGTCTATGAAGGACTAAGGTTTGGGATTGGAAAGTAGATATTTTCTTGTACATTACATTTGCATCGGTGTAGAGTGATAGACAAGGCATTTGGGATAGCTTTTTCATGCCCGCGGCGATTCTTAATTTGTAGTATCGCTAATAGGTTCACTTCTCTTTCATGAGACGAGTGTTGGCCGTAACAACAAAGAGTACACTGTAAGTTATAACACAATAACATGCATTGTAGATTACAAAACTCGGCATTGGTTTGTTGCATCTTCCTCAAGCTAACAAAGGTCATGACAAAATGATAAACAGAGGGTAGGCAATGGCTTAAATGGCCTGTTGGACTTGACTCTTGAGTTGAGAAGCCTTTCAGTCGAAATATTGGTATCTGACTAGTGCACAATGCACTGATTTGGCTTATCCTTGCCACTATCTTACAGATACTGAGAGTCGCGCCCGTCCTTAGAGACATTCATTACCCAAATTCCCATCATGTTCGAATCATAGCCAGCTTCCATACGAGACAAGTATGATAACCAACATCGTAAGAACCGCACCACCTCTTCTTCCAATCTCATTTCCCATAATTAGTAGGCATAGAAATTAACCGCCTCGTTATCCGACGCCCTAATCTTCTTATTCGCCCTCTTCAACACAAACTTCATCACCCAAGCCGTCACAACAACACCCATGGAAAAGACAATACTCGCAATCATAGCCAAACGGAACAATGGCGCATCGCTATCCGGCCAAAGGTAAGGAGTATAGACAAATGACAAATTGCCTAAAGTATTCACAATGGCAATTGCTGCTGCCTTTTTCTCGTCCGTCTGACCGAGGGTCGCAGATGTCCAGGCTATGTTAATGTTGTTTACTCCGTAAGTAGCACCTACGAAGAGGACCATGGCAAAGTATCTTGCGCCGATGTTGTGTGTTCCAGTAGCTACTGCGAAACCGATGCTAGCGATTAGCTTTGAGATGGTGATATGCCATGTTCGTTCGTTGCGGCGACCGGATGAGTATGAAACGAGGATTGATGTAGCTGTCGCGATGAGGAACGGGGGACAGGTTAGGACGAGGGTGATGGTTGTGTTGAAGCCGAGGGATTTTACGGCGGTGGGCATGTAGTTCTTGAAGCCGTTGGCTGAGAGATGGAGGTTTCCTTGTAGTGCAAAGATCCATGTTCGGTAATCTTTTACAGCGTCCCAGAGGCCTGACCAGCTGCCCGTGGCTACTCGTTTCTCTGTAGTGTCGCGTGCGATTCGAGAGTGGGCCAGTTGACGCTCCTCTTCGTTGAGCCAGCGTGTTTGGAGGGGAGCGTTGGGGAGCATGAAGAAGGCGATTACAGCGACACCGACTGGGAGAGGAGGTTAGATGACGAAGTGAGATGGGGCATGGGTTACTTACCAGTGATGACACCTTGGATGAGGAAGAGCCAGCGCCATCCTTCTAGACCGTATCTTCCGTCGAGTCCGGCAAAGACGCCTGCTGCGATCAAACCGGAGAAAGAACTGGCGAGGAGATTTCCCGTGTAGAAGATGGCTAGTCTTGTCGCTGTCTCTTTTCTGTTGTAGAAGAGACTGACGAGGTAGCAGGCTCCAGAGTAGAAGGGGGCTTCGGTCATACCGAGGATGAGTCTGGCAACGGATCATGTTAGTGTGCTCTTTATTGGTAGCAGGACTTGACACACCTGCAAGCTAGCATGCCGTGATAGCTCTTGACAACACAGATAAGAGTCGACACAATAGCCCACGCCATCATCCAGCCAGACATGTACCAAGATGGTCTGATGCGGGTGATCAGAACATTGGATGGAATCATGCCAGTGATGTATCTACACCAATTAGTATTTCTACACCGTAGACAATGGATTTACTCACCCGACGAAGAAAATGCTGACGCAAGTATTGTACTGTGATCCAACCATGCCAAGATCCTTGTCTAGTCCATTCAGCTTGCCATTGACGATGGCGTTTCGATCGAGAAAGTTGAGAAAGTACATGATCCAAAGAATGGGCTGAATAATGGTCAATTAAACCCAGTTTCAATTGCAAAATTTGTATGCAAACTCACCATCAAGTACATGTCGAGTTTCTTGACGAGGGCAATCTCCTTTGGGTCCGTCTTGGCATGGGACCCAAACTTGTCGTGATGCTCCACGTCGGTGGGTTTCATCATGTCCTCTTGAAAGTCTACATGATCAACTGTCGCTTCATCTTTATTGATAATATTGGTTGCTGATTGTTGGGTAGTCATTGTGATGGTTCTAGGTGGCGATGTTGAAGATGAGGTTGCCCATCAACACTGGGCTTTACACTGATATAGTCCATCTGGCTATAGACGTATAGAAACTACTCAAACTCTACAAACTATACTATTCCCCTAGTAATGTCCGTCTCATAGAAACGCCATAGGTGCATTACCCCATGGGGAAGGCCTGCAACCAACAACGTCGCGGGGGAAGTAAAAACTGCGTCTACAGCCGCTTTTCCGAATCGCCGTCTACAGCCTCAATTGGCATTGACTTTACAGGAAAGATAGCCGATAACTCTTGGGAAGGAAAACGGAGCAAGAGCGGAAAAGCGGTGGAAATCCGACATGGTCTTGGTGGACCCTACATCATTACGCCGTCCCTATTGGAGGCTTTTGGGAATTCTACCCCGCGTCTTGTCGGATAAAGAAGCGTCTTGCATATGATCGACGAATGGATAAAGGAGGATAAGGCGTCTATTGGGGGCTTAGAGTGTATGAGCCGGATAAAGAGGCCATACCAAGAGTTGTCCGTCCTTTGCCGGGTCAACAACACCTCGGATATCATTCCGGGATCAGCGGGTCGCCGTTAGAACCGGATCTCTGAGATATATAGATCCTCAGAACATTCTATTGGGGAGTTACTTCTCGACATGTGCATATCTGTTTTTTCCCGCAAAGAACCAGAGACATCATGACCATCAGACACGACGTTAACGGCTTCGAGGCTAGGACGCCTCCCGCCGTCCAGTCCTTCGACCTCCAGGCTAAAATGTTTACCCTTGACGAGATGATCAAGCGGAGAGCCTCGGAACTGCAGGATTCTCCGTTGCTCGGGTTTCCTGAGGCGGGGGTTGATGATTACAAGGAGCACAGCGCGATTGCCATTGACAGGTACGCTGATGCCGCGGTCGCAAAGCTTCAAAAGTTGGGTCTCAAGTCTGTTGTGAGTATAAAATGTGTTTAGTTTTAATGAGTGATTGAGATTAACTGGTGTAGGATCCTACTCTTGAGAAAGCTCCTGTTGTTGGCATGCTTGCTCAGTCTGGTATTCACATTGTGATTCAGATTATTGCTCTTAACAGGATGGGATATTCTTCTTTTTTGATCTCTACTAGACTTGCTTGTCCGGCTATTACGCAGTTGCTCGAGTTGGCTGATTGCCATACTATTCTCACCACACCCAACTTCCACCCAGTTTTGAAGGAAGTTCAGCAGAGCCGATCACTCGAGATTTTGCCTTTGCTGCAACACTCAGATTACTGCAACTATGATGCACCGAGGTTTGCTCGCGACTATAACCCAGATGCCGAATCTCGCAAGGTCGCGGTCATCATCCACTCATCCGGCTCAACTGGTCTACCCAAACCAATTTACCTAACCAACAGAAGCTGCATCGCGGCATTCTCCACAAACATGGACATGCGAGGTCTTCTCACCTCACCTATGTTCCACAGCCACGGCTTCTACGAAATCTTCCGATCAATCTACTCCGGAAAGCCACTCTACTTTTGCAACTACAACCTCCCTCTGACCAGAGAGTCTGTCATTCAGATGATTGACACGGTTCAACCGGAGATTCTTCACTCGGTTCCGTATGTTATCAAGTTGCTTGCTGAGACTGACGAGGGTATTCGTGTTTTGGCTCGTGTCAAGTTGGTTCTTTATGCTGGGAGTGGGTGTCCTGATGATCTTGGTGATCGGTTAGTTGAGAATGGGGTTTACCTGGTTGGAAACTATGGAGCGTGAGTTATAGAGAAACTGTTTTCGTGAATATGCTAACTCTTTTATAGAACTGAAACTGGAAGACTCATGAACTCGACTCGTCCAGAAGGAGACAATGAGTGGCAGTACCTCCGTTTCTTACCCCAAGCTGAACCTTATTGTCTCATGGACGAAGTCGCCCCTGGTCTATTCGAATGCGTTGCTCTAGACGGTCTCCCTTCAAAGAGCACCATTAACTCTGACGACCCACCAAATTCATTTCGCACACGAGATCTCTTTACACGACACCCAACACGACCCAAGCTCTGGAAGTACGCTTGCCGTCTCGACGACCGCTTCACTCTCATCAACGGCGAAAAAGTCCTTCCTCTACCCATCGAAGGCCGAATCCGACAAGAGGAAATCGTCAAGGAGGCCATCGTCTACGGCGAAGGACGAAGTTATCCTGGTGTCTTGATCGTCAAGGCTGATAGGGCTGCCAACATGTCTGATGAAGAGTTTCTGGAACGTATCTGGCCCTCTGTCGAAGACGCCAATTCTCGAGCCGAGTCTTTTTCACGAGTTCCTAAGGAGTTGGTTATTGTCGTTCAAGCGGATACGCCGTATCCACGAACGGATAAGGGAACTTTTATTCGTGTTCCTGTTTATCGACAGTTTGAAAAGGAGATTGACGCTGCGTACGCCGCCTACGAGGGATCAGGCGATCAACAAGGGTCTCTGCAGCTTGAGGGCGAAGAGTTAGAGTCCTATCTCATCAGTCAACTCAACGAAAAATGCGGCGCAAAACTTTCATCCCCAGAAGAAGATTTCTTCGCCTCTGGTGTCGACAGTCTGCAATGCATCCAGATGTGGAGTCTGATCAAGAGAGAGATTGACCTCGGTGGCAGACAATCTCAGCTGGGTCAGAACGTTCTCTATGAGACGGGCAATGTGAAGCTTCTTGCGAGGCATTTGGAAAAGTTGAGGACGGGTGAGGAGGGTGAGGCTGAGGATCAACTGCAGGTTATGAAGACCTTGGTTGCCAACTATTCTTCTTTTAAGCCTCATGTTGTTGGATCTGCTCCTCAGCCAGAGAAGGAGCTTGTGGTAAGTATCTACTCCCCATGGATTAAATATTCCAAGACTGACTTTGCATGTTAGCTCCTTACTGGTGTCACAGGAGCTTTGGGAGCTCACGCCCTCGCTCAATTGACTGCACGACCCAACGTTGGAGCCGTGTGGGCCATGGTTCGAGCATCCAACGAGGCTGCCGCTTCAGACAGACTCGACAGCTCCCTCAAGACTCGTGGATTAACCTTGACCCAAGAGCAAAGGAGCAAGGTTGTAGCCCTACCTTGTGATCTGAGCAAGCAAGATCTGGGTCTTGGAGAGTCCAGAATCCAAGAGCTGAGCACCAAGTTGACGACTGTCATCCACAGCGCCTGGGCAGTCAACTTTAACATTTCCGTCTCAAGTTTTGAAGATCAACATATCAAGGCTGTCCACAACCTGATTCAACTCACCCTCTCGGTCCAAACCCCTCGACCTGCTCGATTCTTCTTCTGTTCTTCAGTATCATCAGCAGGAGGTACACCTCGACCTGGTTCCGTCCTTGAGTCCTATGTCCCGTCACCTGCACATGCTCAGCACACTGGATACGCACGGTCAAAGTATGTTGCTGAGCATATCACGCGAAATGCTATGAAGAATGCTGGTGCGCCGGCCAGGGTTCTTCGTATTGGACAGTTGGTTGGTGATACTAATGTTGGAGAGTGGAATACTACTGAGGGTATTCCTTTGATGATTCAGACTGCTGAGACTTTGGGTGTTCTTCCCGCTTTGAACGAGGTAAGTTCATGCTTGAAAATATTATATACGCTATTACTAACATCCTGATAGGAAATGACCTGGCTTCCTGTCAACCTCGCTGCCAGCGCCATCCTTGACCTAGCCAACCTCGGCGCCAACACACCCACCGACCGAAGTCTCGACGCAGACCTAGTCTACCACGTCATAAACCCCAAACGCTTCCACTGGTCCCGAGACATGCTCCCCTCCATGACCAGCGCAGGCCTAAAATTCGAAACCCTCCGCACAAGCGAGTGGATGGACAGACTGCGAAACTCTGACCGAGATCCCTCAAAGAACCCCCCCATCAAGCTCCTAGATTGGTTCGAGGGCAAGTACGGTCCCAAGGCTGCCTCTTCTGCTGAAAAGGGTAGCTTGGATTATTTGACTGAAAAGTCCAGGGAGGATAGTGAGACTTTGAGGAGTGTTCCTGATGTTACTGATGTCAAGTATGTTGAGATGATGCTTGGACGGTTAAAGACTCGATGGGAAGAGAACAGGGCTCGACTATAATTGATTTACTGGGTGTAGAATATGATATTCAAATGCAAGTTATATGTTACCTTCTTGATAATGCAGCAAATACTATCTAAGTTAGATGCTTGTCTATAATCCATTTTCTAATGCTTGTGATGCATGTTTCCAGCCTGAGCTGAGTCCGTTGTTCCTCCAAAGTTCAAATGATGAGTAAATCCATGCGAACAATCCTTATTCCCAATGCTTAAGCCTCCTCAGAGTCATCTTCAATCTGAACCTCGCGCTCCGACAGATGAGGGTTTCTAAGAGCCAATGCAAATCCAACCATGGGAATACAAACACACATTCCAGCAATGCAAAGAAGTTTCTGAACCGAGCTGTAACTTTCGATAATGGCCGTTCGAATCTCTGTACCGACTGGATAGTCGGGAACAATAGAGAAGGGCGAGTTGTAGATGGCCTCTGCTAGCGTCTTGTTTGACTGAAAGTCTAGGTTTGACTTTAGAGTTCCGTATAGAGTTTGAGTCCAGATGGCGCCGGATAGGCAGGTACCAAAGGCGCTTCCGACGTTGTAAAATGAAAGGTAAAGGCCTGTGAGAATGGCCACGTGCTCGCGAGATGCAGACGCCTGGATCGATGCTTGAGTTGGATACGCAAAGAACCCTCCAGCCACTCCAAGAAGAACCTGAGCCGCGATGATTCCATACTGAGATGACTTGGCAGGATCTCCGGGATATGCAATAAGAACGCCAAATGCAACCATAAAGAGACAAGTTCCTCCAACAATGATAAACTTGAGTCGACGAATCTTGAAAATGACGAGACCGGCAAGAACTCCAGTAATGACGCCAAAGAATGAAAAGAAGGACAAGATGCGAGTCGCATTCTCGACGGAGAAATCAAATGCGACGATGAGAACCGTGTAGAGATAGTTGCCCTGTGTATACCATGCAAAGTTGAGCAAACTCCTAACAGCCAAGGCGGACCAGACGCCTCGATCGCGGAGGAGATGGAAGGGGATGAGGGGATGCTTTGCGCCTCGCTGTTCCCAAAAGACGAATGCGACGATTGAACAAAGACCCAGAGATAGAGGGAGGATGATGTACCAGCTACGCCAGTGGCTTACTGTTCCTCCGGCGACTGTCAACGGGGCTAGGATGAGGGAGAAGGCGGAGACGAGGGTGATGAGGCCGATGACGTCGAGTTGGTCGAAGAGATTTGATCGGCCTTCGTTGGTCCGTAGCGAAATCAGTGGTGCAGCCTCTTCGCTCTCTTTTCCGTCTTCAGTCTCCCAGGTGCGACGTTCGAGGAAGTAGAGACAAGATAGGAGGGGAAGTGAAGCGATGGGATAGATGATTGCCCACATTCCGATACCCCATCGCCAAGTTGTCGCGCTCAGAACCGCCGACGTAATATTCCCGCTAATCCAAGTGTTGATGAGAAAAGGAATAGCAGGAAGGTAACTGAAAAAGACGCGCGCCCTCATAGACGAAAAATCGGCGATGAGAACCTCCATAAGAAGAACGATGCACGTGTATCCAGCTTGGTAAATCATGGACCCAGTGCAAAACACCTCAACAGACTGCGCACTAGCCTCAATAGCGATTCCAATCGTGTACAAAACGGTAGAAACAGCAATAACCTCAAACCTCCCCAGCACATCAGCAACCTTGGCAGCAGTAGGCTGAACAGCCACAGCGATGACGCTCCTCAAAACGTTGATGGTGCTGAGATAAGAGTGGAGGTGAAAACTCGAGGTCGCGTAGGGCTGGTACGCGGAGCGAACCTGGCTCTCAAGTCCGTACGCGTACCCGACTATGAAGATGCCGATAAAGAGCCAGACGCGATGCGCTGTGGTTAGGTTCTTGGTTACCACGGCCATGCGGGCTACGCCGGCGGATAGTCTCTTTGGGTCGTCGCGGGTAGAGTCGCGGTGAGGTAATAAACTTGAGGATGCCGAGGTATCTCCCACTTCGGCGCCTAAAAGGGGCGTCGCTTCAGACGAAGAACTCATGGTTTGCGTGTAGTTTGTCTGATACTGTGAGAAGACAAGGACCCCTGTTGTGTTTGATGTAGGAGGAGGAAATACCCGACAAAGCGGTTCAGGGCTGAAGGAGAGTCATCTGATGGGAAATGATGCACAACACTGCCTCAGGTGGCCGCCGAGTCGCTGCCTGCCGTGATTGCCTGACATGGTCCTGTGACACCAGAGGCCGCCGACTCACGGGGGCCAATCTGATAAGATACCCAATAGCGGCGGATCTAGCCGCTGACTAAGTGGGGTTGCCGAAGCCACTGAATTTCGGATTTGACGGAGATAACGCCGAGATCGGATGAACCAGAGATTCTTCTTCTTTTCTCTCTGTTAGGGGAAAATCGGATTGATGATGGCATCGGAATGTGTATTTAAAATGGATATGACTACGTGTCTCTTCTTGGCTAGAAATTATAAGTCTATTCTGCTGTCTTGGGCTGGTCTTTAACATAGTGAGACATGGAGTGGGCGTTGTAGATAAAATCTGAGATCGGTTCTTCTCGTTTATCTTCAACAGTTAGAGTTTATGCCTTAGCCTTGGCGAATTCTTTATCAACCACTTCGGATCAATTTAAAATATTTCCCAGGTCTAACAATTTCTTACTTTCACTAATGCAGCTCTCTCGCACGATGTGCATTTATCCACCCTAGACCAATGTTCACGTCCAAGCGCTGTTGACATGGATCCCTGGCTCTGAGAACATCCGACTAACTATCTATTAATCGAATCCTACTCGTTCTGTTTGAGCTATATTCTAGTATAAGAATGGCCTATCGGTGTTCTTGTACTGAGTCTAATGTGGCTTGCAAGAACAAACAGTGATACTAGTTTGACGTGGATGGACTCTCAATCTCCAGCAACTGAATCCCCACAACCACATAATCTTCACGAGCATTCTTCCCATCCGAATCAATAAAGACTTTTAGTCCCTTTGCCCATCCTTCCGAACTGGTCTGCAAATCCAACTCGACAGGACCCTCCGTCTCGCAATCTCCCCATTTTGGACTTTCAGCTCCATTCTGCGCCAAGAACTGTAGTCCTGTTAGAGTTTGCGACGCATCGGTCCACAGACGCAGGGACTTGAGCTGCGACCCTTGGACGTCCCAGGTATCATGCGTGTAATGCAACCCCACGTCTTGCTCAGTTGAGCTTGGGACGTAAAACTCGGAGGGTCCGACAGTCGTAACGTGCGAATCCGCATATCTGAACGACATCGCCACTAGAGGAATCTGAGAAGTTTTGGTACGGTGGCAAAAGGTAGCTTGGATGGATTCCAGAAGCCTTTCGCAGTCTAGCCAGGAGACAATAGGGGCCTCGCTCGAGTTGGCCTCAACAACACCAGTCTCCTCATTGTACTTGACCCGATATCCATATGCCATGCTAGCTTCCCGGAACAGTCTCATAGGAGGAGCAGGATCCCAATAGGATTCATGGGAGTCTATAGAAGGTCTGGCCTCCTGAACCCCAGGCAAAGATGCAGAGAAAGCGTCGAGGAAGTCCAGATCTTGTGTCTTGGACCAGTGGCAGAAAATCCCCGTGAGACCGTGTCCTGTACAACACGGGCGTGATCGGTGCAGTTTTAACGACGGAAAGGGTTTGGGTGTTGGTCCGAGCCGTCCAAGGACCAGTTGACGTCCCCGGTTGGTGAGGAAGCCTGCACCGGCTGATTCCACCCAGGCAAACCTGATTCTTTCACCGCCAGGACCGTCGATTGAGAGGTGTTTCATAGCGTGCCGTCTAGGACCAATGCCGCGACGAGTTCCGTTCTTGTAAAAAATTTCAAAGCCACCCAAGTGAACGTCTGCTGCAATGGATGTAATCTCTGAGAGCTCTTCATCCGTGGTACCGAAGATGAGAGGTTCCATCAACCATTCGTCCCAGGGGCCTCCGACTCTGTTTCTATACCCAAGGTGGAACTGGTCCGGTGGTACCTCGTTCTTCCACAAGAAACGTCTGATCCCAGAAGAGAGTGGACAGCGTATCTCGATCTTGAGTCGGGTTTGGCTCTCTGGAGGCACGTTTACAACGTTTTGTTGAAGGATGGCTAGCTTTGCCAATGGTTTTCCTGGTGACCAAGTTGCTCGGATGCCCACGGTGAAGTGATGTTCAAAGGCGCACAGGACACGTTTGTAGCCTTGGGATTGGCCGAATTGAACTGGGCTTCTCTTGGAAAAGATGATCTTGAGCCCAACTATTCTGCGATGTAGCCCCCCATCTCCAGTGGTACAGGCTGGAGCATCCTGGATGGTGAAGATTAATCTGAAGATCCAGTCATCTTTTGGGACCTCTAATTCCTGACATGTGTCGAATAAATCCTTGGATCCGAGAGTTGTGGATGCACCATCCCTGTACCAACTCGTGCCGATACCTGCGAGCTCGCCACTGGCTGTCCAGTACGTAGAAACAATGGGCTGAGCAGAAGAAAGATCCCCATAGCCCCTAATCAAACCGGCATTTTTCGTAATTGTAGGTTTGTCGACGGGATACCTCAGACGTGCGATGGGGCAGCAGCAAGCGTCGGAGAGAATAGGCGGGTTTGTGAGCTCTGTGTTTTGTTGTTTCTCGAGAGAATGATATTCTTTCATAAGGTTGGTGCACAATTCCCAGATACGGCATCGGTTGCGGATACCGGGGATATAGGGCGAGGATGGTTTCTCAACGACGATCTCTTGAAGTGTCTGGTACAGTTTTCTCCAATCCACGTCGTCGTGTTGAATATCTGAGCTTTCAAGGAACTCGGCCATCCAAGGCGTGCCAAGGCTTACTTTCCATCTCCAGAATGAGTTTGCCGACGTTGCCGCTACGAACTGTTTCGACACGAGGCGGAAACTGCAAAGATCCTTTGCGTCGAGATATGACGCTATCCTCTCGAGGACTTCTGGCGGGACAGCGCGAATGACTCCATCCTGTGCCAAATTTACCCATTCGTAACTTGGGAAAGGGTGCTGCTCTCCGAGACGTGAGTCTTGAAGGATAGAGCGAGTGAGGCTGTCAACATGAGGGATTTCTGTCGGTGAAGTCACCAGGTATTCAAACCCATGACGCCGTACCCATTTATCTTGCTGAAAGACGCTCGCGGCTCCATAATCAAGATCAAGGCTGACCCCTGAATTTTCAGGAAAGTGAGTCTTCAACACCTCGAACAAAATTTCGAGGTCGATGACCTCCGGGGAAGCCACTTTGCAAAGGATGTCGTAGCAGGAAGTGTGTAGGGGGAGTATAAGAGTGCGCTCAGTCGACCATGTATATCTTTAGAAGTGTGAGTGAAATTCTTGCTACAACGGTAGAATTTTTCCACTTACGCTTGTACTTTGGAGCGCTGCCCGTCTCCTTGTGGAGGGAAGACGAATACGTTGAATAGCCAACGGACTAGAGTTGCAGGCCCAAACAAGGAAACCCTCCATCGATCGTTAGCATAATTACTCGCTCTGTTAGAGTGCAAATGACCTCACTTGTGAGAGATGGGATGTCGGCGGATGAGCCATACGTCGCGGATCCAGCCGGTGCCGTTCTCGGCAAGGCGTGTTTGATCGTATTCGTCAGTTTCAAAAGCAAAGCCTCGGTAGCCGATGAGGACGCCGCAGAGGGCACAGTAAGTGTCACATCGAGACATGTTTGGGAAGTTGTCGGTGTTGAGGGTGTGGAGAATTAGCTCGCCGTTGGTGGGTGTTTTCTGGCGGTCTTGGCTCTGACTAAGCTTTAGCCGACGCGCATGACAGGAGTGTTACTCTATGATAGGGCTTTTGGCCGGAATATAGGTTAATATTGAACATCGCGTCTTGCGAGGATGAGTAAGAGTGATGTGGGATATTGCATGTTGTTACATCTTCACCGTTCGTCAAACAAAGAGAACTGCGATAAGACGTGCAGTATTAGGAAATTTCCCCAGTATCGAAACTTGGTGTTGTTAATAGTAAGGAGCCTTACGTTGCATGAAGAGAACTGCCCAAGAAAAGAAAAGCTACAAAAACTAGACCAAATGTTTTCAAACTAGAAGTGATGTGAATTTAAGGCGACTAATGCGCAGACACTGTTTACTGTCCTAGCTACTAATATGGAAGATTGGTAGCAAGTATCGCAAGTATCACAGAGCTCGAAATAGAAACTCATGCACCCTGATCTCAACACCATTACCGGTCGGTTCTTAACTGGCCAAGACACGGCTCACACATTCGAAGCAAGCTAATGGAGTGTAAGCAAACGACCAAACGACTTAGCTAAAGAAAACCTAGGGAGACGAACCTTTGAATCAGCCCCTTCGCGATGCTCGATTTTGACAGCGGTGGCTTTCTCGGTAGAAAGGCCTTCATTTTCGAGAGTAGCAAGAAGACGACCCGCACCATGTGTCTCGTACGAAGAAAACTGCCAAGCCCACATGTTGGCTTCAAACAGTTCATCAACCTCTTCTAAAGAGCGGCCCTAATCCATGTTAGCACTGGCTGGCTAGAAGTACCGCGAAAATCGTACCTTGAGTTCGGGAAAGAATAGGAATCCCCAAATGACAGAGAAGCAAGCAACTGAGCCAAAGATCCAGCCGATATTTACTCCCATGCTTGGGAGTAGATATGGGGTAACAAAGGTTACCAGGAAGGCCGCAGCGACGTCAATTGCCGTTCCAAATGCCTAAACAGGCGACGTTAAGAAGATTTTGGATTAGATGGATATGAGGTTAACTTACCATGGTCTTCTTCCTCATCTTGACACCACCAATCTCAGCACCAGTCAGGAAAGCATTGTTGGAGGCTGAAATACGAGTAAAGGCAGGCAGGATCATGAAACAGGCGATAAGGGTATGAGTCTCAGCCTGGTTCGGGCTGGAGTCAAGTCCGATGCCAGAGGCCAGGTAGAGCAAGAAACAGCAGACGACACTTCCATAGATGAAGAGAGGACGACGGCCGACAATATCGAAGAGAATGAGCCCAAAGGTGCATCCGACCACACCGATAACTTGTCCGATCATGGTGTATGTAAAGGACATGGCGCCTAGTCCTTGATCGACGTAGAAGGTTGCGGCGTATGACTGGACGAATTGGTTTCCGTTGGTTTGCTCGAGGACGAAGAGAGTGGAAGAAATCTAGTCATGAGATTTAGTTAAATCGTCGTGGAGATGGGGAGATTCCTTACCCAGGTTCGGCGAAGATAGTTGCCCCGGAATAGATCCAGCCAACTGCCCTGTTCCGCTGCTTCAGATTGTTCAATGAGTTGTTCCATCGTGTCAGCCTCGATAGCTGTCGCGCCGCTATCAACATCGTGCTTCGGGCGAATCTTGTCCAGAACCTCCTTTGCACTCTCCTTGTGACCCTTGAGGATAAGCCATCGAGGCGACTCCGGGGTGAAGGGCACCAATACGAGTATACCGACGGCGGGGATCAGCTGCATCGCTGTAGGAATGATCCAGCCCTCCTTGCCCAAGGTTGTCGAGTATGCGCGAGACATGCCCGCGCCCCAGAGGTTGCCAAGAGCTGTAAACATCATGATGGATCCGGAGAGGAAACCTCGTACTGCGGCGGGAGAAGTTTCGGCGTTGTAGGCGGGGACGGCGTTTTCGACTAACCCGACGGCTGCGTATGCGATGATTCGGCCAACAGTGAATTGCTCCCAGTGGGAAGACGTCAATTCAACTACCAGGGTTATTAGCAGATGGGACGAGGGCAGAGTTATGTTTGCTTACTGATGACGGCAATGATTTGAACAATACCAGCAAGATACATTGTCTTCTTGTATCCAGTACGCTCAATCACGGCCTCAGACCCAAGACATCCAAGAATCTTTCCAAGCCATGGCAACGAGTTCATCAAAGCCTTGCGGGAGGCTGGCAGGACAAACTTTCCATTAGCATTTTCAACACCGAATCGATCGAGGAACGAGGGCAAAGCCTGCAAAGAGCCAAAAGAACCCGTGTCGCTGTTGATTTTCAAGAATTAGGTACCTAGCTTTCAGGAGAAGGGGTCAACGGAAAAGTTCTTACATGCCAAAGAGGATAGCCCCCTGAAGGAAAACGGCACAATTGAAGAGGAGATAGGGCGTCGTCTGACGCCAAGCTTCAAACATTTTGACCTTTGTCGAATTCGAATTGGAAGTTCAAGATGTTGTAGATGATCCTACCCCAGAAACTCGGGGTTGGAGGATGGTTCTTAACAAGTTCCAGACGTGGCGATCATGACAAGCGACCATATCGGCTTGTCGCCGGGACGTCGGCGGCCCCACAGTCAATTCCGTCGCTAATTTTGCTCAGCTGAGTCGAGATTTGGCTGAATGAGGATAAGATGCAGGGGTTTTCCGGGCTGTCGGCGGCTTTTCAAGATGTCCTGGTTGTCTTCCCCATGGGGACTCCGCAATGGTCTGCCTGAAGGTGGTTTGCTCCGGAGCCCCGGCCTCGGTAGCTACCTTACTTTACCCTTGGGATCTAATGTCAGCGTCGAGTGTAATTTCATAGCATCCGCAGTAAGAGAAGGTATATCTACAAAGAACCAGACTTTGACAATTTGTTGTCGGAGCCACGGCCGTAGAGTCATGACACGGAGGAGACGAGTCATGCACACATTCTGTGAGTGTGGGGGCTTTCGAACGCGCTCATCTATTTCCAAGAGCTAGACGGTGCAGTAGTATGTCTTGTCACTCTCACCAACTCATCAGTGTCGTACTGGTTAACGAGAAATCGACCCATGACAGTCCCGTCCGCCCGTGCTGCCAGTAGCCCGGCCGCCGCTCGCTCTAGATTGAGCATGTCATTCAGCCGATAGCGTTTTAGACACGCTCCGAATCCGGCCAAGTCTAGCTATACGTGTCAATTGTTGCCAGCGGCTCATGTGGCGTTTGTATTGACTCTAGACAGGGTGGGCATCATGACAGATATGGGACCATCTTCTTGGTCAATGGCTCGAAGAAGCGGTGAGGGGCAGGCTTCAGAGATACCCAACGGAAATAATACATCCGTGATACAACTCAAGTTTATACCTAAGCTTCAATAACACAGTAACTAGCTAGTAAGGTTAACAGTCGTGAGAAGATGACGCCGTGATAGCCTCAACACAGCGGTAAAAGGCTACGAATGACGGTTACGATAACACAACATGATAACACGTTAGGGGTTATAACACAACATGGAACCATCTTCAGCTTCGCGTTCTATCATCCAATTGAGCCGAGACACTAACTACATAGGTTGCCACCAGCAACACCTTCGCTGTCGGCGCCGCCGCTTTGACGATCTCGGTTACATTGTCTCGCATGTCTCTTTTTCCAGGGCACAGTATGTAACCGGTTAATCATTACAGGAGCCATGACGGGAAACAAACCGTTGTGATCGCCCTTTATTGGTCGGCGGATAAATGGCCTCAAGCCAGACGTTCTAAGTATCTATCTATTTTATTGCCTTTTCCCTCCCCCTTCAATCCTCCCAACCCTACTCTGTCAAAAGTGACAGGCCTCCTCACAGCTCCACCACAGGTCCAATCTTGTTCCCCGGATTTTCAACATCAAAGTCGAAACGATCCGGAATGCGAAGCCCCTCACGGGCATAGTTATACGCACGGTACCTCACAACAGATGTGCCATCTCGCCACAACCACAGATCTCCCGTCGTCTCCTGCCACTTCTCCAACGCGGAACGCATACTTTTCAAGATCTCTGCGTGAGCTTCACTGCCCGCAAGGTTATTGACCTCGTCAGGATCCTGCTCGATATCGTAGAGCTCCTCTGGTGGCCGACATATATAATCCTTTAAAGAACGGCGTCCAACCATGGCCGGTGTCGATTCAGTGGCCGAGTTTCGCATACCTTCGAATGACATGGATGCATATAGATCCATGGCAAATGGGAAATCGAGTTTCCAGCATACGTTACGGTGATACTTGTACTTGCGGTTACGCATGTATCTTGTAGGCCAGTAGTTTGTCACCTCGTGAAAGGTGTGCGAACCAAATACATGATCCCACTCGTCCAACAGCTCAGATTTATCCACGACTGGAATGATTGAGCGGCCCCGACGAGGGCCGATGGATCCTTCTTCGGTTGGATAACCTGTGTGTCCTGCCCAGTCCAACAAGGTTGGGAGAATGTCAATCCATGATACCAAGTTGTGGTTCAGGATGCCTTCTGTGCGACCGGGGACACGTAGAAGGAATGGCAGCCGGACGCCGGCATCGTACAGGGTCGTCTTGGAGTTTATAAAAGGGGGTCCGTTGTCGCTGCAGAAGAGGACGAGGGTGTCATCGGACAATCCGCAGCGCTTAAGAGCCGCCAGGATCATTCCCACACCTTGATCCATGCGGTAGATGGATCGGTAGTATTCCGCCAACTCCTGGCGCACTTCGGGTAGGTCGGAGAGGAATGAAGGGACCTCGACATCCTCAGGCTTGAATATCCAATCTTGGAGTCGCTCGTCATAGTTGCCTTCAATGTTGCCAAAACCACCACGGGTCTCCAAGACTCGATGAGGATCAACAAATCCGATGGTAAGGAAGAAAGGCTGGTCCTTGGCCGAGTTGAAAAAGGCCTCTACTTGATCCGCCAGGTCTGCGACGTTCCGCGAACCAGACTCGGCACGGACTTGCCAAGGGTAGAGGTTCTCAGGGCCGACGTGGACCTTGCCCAGGATACCAGTCTTGTACCCAAGCTTGTTGAAGATGTGCGGCGCCGTTTCAACCTTTTCAAAGGTCCGGAAACCGTTTCCGTCGCCGATGAGGCCGTAATTGCCGTTCTCGTGGGTATGGAGGCCAGTGTAGATGGTCGTGCGGCTGCCGCTGCAGGATGCGGTGCTTGCAAAGGCCATGTCGAAGAGTGAACCGGATGCGGCGAGGGCGTCTAAATTGGGCGTTGTTGCCGTTTTGCAGCCATAACAGCTCATCTGTGACCGACCGAGGTCGTCGGCGATCATCATGAGGATGTTCTTGGGTGCCATTGTGGTGGTTGAGCCGCGAGTAGCAACCAATCGGGGACAACAAATGAACTGGTGTGCGGAATTGAGGCTGAAGAGACAAGAGCAAGCGCTTAAGCGACACTCCCGGGCATTTACGTCTTATAGGCAAATTGGTCTGCCAGATACTGAGCTGAGGGCTGTGTGGGGATTACGGACCATCGGCGGCCTGTCGATCAACTCTTCCGCCGACAATCCGACGTACCCGCCGTCGATAGTGGGTTCATTAGGGGCTGGCTCAGCATGCGTGGGTCGGAGATGACATCGTTCCATCCGAGAGCATCATGGGACATTACTCTTGGGTCTGGGGCGTTGTTGCATCCGACACTGGGGTATGGGGAAACCTTGCCACTGGTTCAATCCCATTGGAACTAATGTATACTGCCTTCATCATGTTTTGTTTCAATTAGCCTATTCACATCGGCTCTCCATATCGTGATTCACATGATGCCGCCACAACATGGGTAGAATGCTTGTTGTATTTCTTGGGAACTCGAGCAAACACAACGCCCTGGGATGCGGGGAACCATGTCATCTATTTCACTAAGAATCCGGGGTATGGGGATGGTGACGAAAAGTCTATAAATTCAGCGTTGAGGCGCCCTCCTCTGTACACATTCTCTCGGTATCTTCATCGTTGTCTTTCATTCCTGCCTACCAAAGCATCACCATGCTCAAAACTGCTCTCTTTGCAATGGCACTGGGCCTCTCAGGGTCAGCTGCCTCCCCTCATAAATCACCACCCCAAGCAACCCTGTTGAACTTTGCTTCCGAGGACATTCTCGGAGGTGATGATGGGATGCCCCCTCACCCCTTGCAGGGTTTACCCTACGGCAAGCCGCTATATCCGGTCACTTCCGATGGAGACGGGCTTGAGATGGTCGAGGCACACCTTAGCTATTGGGAGGGCAAATACTACATGTATTCTGCGACCTGGGGATGTGGCGGTAGCCTCTTTGTCTATGGCTACATCCCCGGCGACAACTACCCTGACATGCCCGTGTACCCCCCTGGCGACTACGGGGCCGACGGAAATTGTGGCATCAAGACCTATTCCTCAAAAGACTTGACCAACTGGGAGCTCGTGGACTTCTATCAGCCGGACATGGGTGTGGCAAACGTGACCAAGCCCCTCGTGCGATACAGCAAGGCGAACAAGGAGTATATCCTGTACATGGGTGGTGATGGGCGAAGGGGGATTTATTACACAACTTCAAAGTCCCCAAGTGGCCCCTGGAGCAACCCCCCAGGAGAACTGCGAGGCGACCATCTCTCCCATGACTTTGACGTATTTGTCGGACCCGACGACACTCATTACATCATCACCGACCCATTCCTCGGCACTATCCCTTCAGCCGATGGCGGGTTGACTTGGGACATTTGGGTTCAGCAGCTGGCGCCGGATCTCATCTCAACCGTCAACACATCTGAAACCATCACTCTTGTACGATCGGCCAAACAGCTCTTCGACCAGAACCTTACCCTCGAGGCAACGGGCGCCTTTTATCACGACGGGTATTACTATCTCATGTTCGGACAGACCTGTCAGAACTGTGCTGGCTACATTTACTACTTTTATTCTGAGAACCCCATGGGACCCTACAAGGATGGAGGATATGTCAGTAGGGATGGCTGTGGAGGGCAGAACAAAGGTGCCAATGTCCTTCCCACCCCCGACGGCGGGAGCATCGTCCTGGCCGGCAACCTGGGCTACCGAACCGGTCCTGATAACTATGTCTGGAGTGACGGTACACAATCTTACGTCTGGCACGGAGACAACCACCAGGCAGCGAGCAGCACATACTTCTTTCCTCTCGGGTTCAACCGCGACCACACACTCAAGAGTTATACTTGTCCATCCAAAGTACAAGTCCCGTTGATGGGGGATCTAAAGAAGTCGCCTGATGCCCCTTTGCCCTATCAACTTGACTGCCGGGTTCGCAACTGGAAGAGCATCGACGCGACCTACTATCAACCGAAATCCGGAGCAACACTTGAGTTTCCAGTCTTCCAGCGAACTGACAACCTGGGACCGACTACCAACGCTGGTCCTATGTTGAACGGACCGCTTACTGTGACGTTGGCGTACGCCAATGGAGCGACTGAGAGGTTTTTATGGGCTGCTAGCAATATCTCATGGGCACCGGCCAAGATTTCTATGAATACCTCGGGCAAAAGAGTTTCCAAGATCACACTTGAGACGAATGCCACTAACGGCTGCTACGGAACTATGGTTCAGCCTAAGCAGGATTCTCACAGCAGCTATGGGTCTACTGTGCTGGGGAGGTTTGTCAAGCAGCAGAAGGCAGAGCTTTATGTTTATAAGTGGTAGATAGGTAGTGGTTAATTACATTACTTGTGACTGGTGTGATATTCTGTCATCTGGATATTCGTGAATGGGCTTGCTTCAAAATTTGAACCCCATGAGCAGACCACTACATTCCGCCGACAAGCAGCTTCCTTGACCCAGTTCGGCTTGGACATTGATGAGTAAATGGAGGTTCCTTGCATCTACGGGCGAATAAGGAACCGGATTCTTTCCACGGGCTGCTTACTGGTTTGACATCTAACACATGGTCTAAGACTCCTCACTAGGCTTTGGATAGACAACATAAGTATTATAGATGAGATGCTATGATGTGTTGGAAATGTGTTCTTTGTTATAGTTAAAGTCGGGATACCCGATGACGAAGATCGTATTATAGATGATTTACCTTGGGAAAACCTTAGCTGGGTCATAGCGCTAGCCTCTCTCTTTTGGTTATACGTTATAGGTATTAATGATGAGTTCCCTTGATCGATCCCAACCTATGAGCTTCCGATCGTGGATAGCGATTCTAGAAGCGGATCGGGATATGGCAACTCTTCTAGAGGTAGGAAATGGCCCGATGCAATGTCTCGATGTCAGCCAGAACGAAAATGCCGCACTACATACACCAGCCTTCTTTCTGGATAAAATACAAAGAATTGAACATTTTCTTAATACTCGCCGCTCTCAAACTGTCCAAGCCAAGTCGCCATCTCATCCCCCTCTACTTCACCATTACCCATGGCCATGATTTCATCAAGGTCCCAAGAAAGAAAGTTTTGCAAGTCCCCCAAATCCAACGCGGCTTCACCCGCGCCCTGTGTCTCATGCAACGGTTGCCATGGTGTCGCTGAAATGGCCACGGTAGATTCCAAACCCGCTTCTGGCCCATGTGTCAAATCCTGTGTTGGGGCTGACGCCCAAGAAGCTTCTCCCGATGTATCTCTCGGGTCGCCGTGAAAAGGACGCCGAGCGGAGCCGACATCGGTAGGGGAAGGGTCTTGCTGACCGGGTCTTGGCGCCTTATCCAGATGCCCTTTGTCGCTGACTTCCTTCCGCGCAAGGCGATAGAGAGAAAGAGGGTTGAGCAAGGAATCGGGTGTGCTCTGTGATGGAGAGCCAGGAACGCTTTGAGCCCTGCAAGAGTTGATCTTAGCCAGGATATATACTCCAGTAAGGAAACTCGACTTACCATTCAGTATCATGGATGTTTGAAGGGTCCCGTGGCCCGATATGGGCGGTTGGGTCGGCCCTTGTAAAACTTGTGCGTACCTTACGGAGCCATCGATCGGCTGTCACGTACTGTGAATCTATAAGCATCGTAGCTGCGTTATGGTCATGATGAATATCTTACCAGTTGCTGAGCCAATGGAAAAAACATCGACATCATCTGTAATACTGCAAGGTTACTTTCAACATGCTTGATCGTCTCATCCATTATACTTTGCGAATCCGGTTGACTAAGATCCAGTAACCGAGCAATATAATAGAGCATGACTCTAGTGCCATTGTAGGCAAAGCATGGAAGCATCGAGTCTGCAAGAAAGCGGGATCCTTGGCGAGAAGTCTCGGCTAGGACCATGGCCATCGTCTGCGCATGCCGAAGGGTATCGTATTGAAGTTTCTCAACAAAGTCCGATTGCATGTCGCCAAAGTTATTTCTCAACTTGAAGAGTTCCGGCATGCAAATGCGGTAGAAATCGCACATGGCGTTGTGGTATGTGCAGTGGAGAGTTGCGAGAGCTCCGAGTTGTGATGACTCGAGGCGGATGTATACTACCCCTGGGTTGAAATCCAGTGACGGGGGGAGGTTATTACGCCAGGCCTGTAGGTCAGAGTGTAGCAGTGAGAATTCTGATTCTGGAAGCCACGGTGGCTGGGTCGAGTCGAGGTGCTTCACGTAACTAGCCATCAAGAATCACCATTGAGCCAGCCATCCAAGATGCTGCGATAGGGGACACAAGAGAAGTACTCACCGAGCAACTCGTTTCCAGAGTGCAATCAACCGTACGTAGTAATACATAATCCCCATGTCCTCTGTCTTTCTCTGTAATCTCGATTCGGAAGACTGCAGGTTCGACGATTGCGAGCCGTCCAGCCTTTCCGTAACGCGAGGAATCTGCAAGAGGAAGCTTCTCTCATCACACGGCAACTGTATCTTGATATCCCTTTCGTGGAGCAGCGTCAATTGATCGACACCGCTGCCTGTCCAGGCATCGAGGACATAGCAAGCCCACATCAGGCGCCGCCTTGATTCCTTGTATGATGTTAGTAGATCTGCACTGCCTGCATCATCACTCGTTGAATTATCCGAATATTCCAGGTTAAGCTGGAGAGAATGTGCCATCCGGGTGGCAAAGCCGCTCAACATTAACGCTTGTCCATAGTTTCCCAGGCGAAAATGAAAATCGTAAAGAAGTACTGTAGCCTGGCGTTGCGGTATTAGCAACGATGAGCTCCAGCTGAGGGTATACAGGAAGACTAAGCTCTCATTTCTTACCATCAGATTTGAGACCGAGATCTTGCCGTAATTTGCAAAGATTAATCGCTCTGCGGCATTCATCCACTCCATTCCAGCCATATGAACTACATTTGCAGGCAATGGATGTACATGACAGCTATGATTCAATGCGTAGAATCTATCGTAATCCTCTTAGTCTAGAGTATCTCTCTGTTTGACGAGAATAACTTACCTTGCACCGTGTGCGCAGATCATGTGAAGAAGCGCACTGTTGGAGTCGGAGCCGAAACCTTCATCTAGCCGTCGCATGAAGGAGGGTTTATGGACAAATGCAAAACAGCGGAGAGGATGTACATTGTCGAAATACTGTTCAGCTAGACGACGAAGGATGCTTGGTGTTGAAGGGAGTGTTGAAGTAAAAAGGCTTGTAACCAAGGTGGTTTCAGTAAGCTTGTATACACTCATCGCGGCGGGGGGCAGACTCACAACGATATAGGGTCCCCGGTTGACTGATCTGGAGGAGTGAAGGAAGTGGTAGGGTCGTTGACTGCACGGGGCACCACATGCTGGCGACTAGCTTCGCCTTCGTGCTCGTGAGCAATAGTGGCTTCGGATTCTTCACCCTCTCGGACATGCGTACGAGCTTGCCTCTCCACGGGGGCACGTGAGCTCTGCAAACCACTCGGCCCAGAGGTTGGCGGCGTTTTAGACATGACATGAGCCCAGAAGGGCATATTGCCTGCGTCATAAGTACATTGGATAGATTTGACACCGCAACGGAAGCATGTCGGTCTGCCACCGTCGCATTTCGACTTAGCAATGCGGCAGCTGTTGCAAGACCGGTACGTTCTCTTCTTTCTCGCTGTACTTCCAGCCGGCGCATCCCGGGTAGGTGACTGACGAGAGTGGCCGACGCAAGTTAGATCGAGGCGTTCACAGTTTAAGCATCTGCCAGGACGCTCATCGCACTTGACCTTAGACACGATCCACCATCAGTACTAATGAATAGAATATACAGTAGGTAGAAAGAAACGGTCACGGGGTTCAATGGCATTGTAAACATACCTTGCGCGCACGACAGACTCTACAGCTCATTGGATTCATGGAGATGAGGCACTGTAATAAGTGGGGAGAGATGCAGGAAATGCTGCCACTCCAGAAATAATTAGCGAGTTATGCTCCCAGCCAATACACGTGACCAACCTAACCGCAAACCCATGGGCTGTCTGTTAGCTACCGAACCAGGGTGGCTGGGGTACTTGAGCTCAAGTCCATAGGTAGTTAATGGCTACTAACTATCTCAAATAAAGACATAAAAACATGGACTCTCACAGAAAAGGAAATTCAACACAAGTAACCCAATTAACTCCTCACCAAGCCTTCCCAGAGATGTTCTTTTGCTTGTTCGCACCCTTAAGCCTAGAAAAGAAACTTCCACCCATGACAGCAGTCCTTGACACAGTTGTGTCTCTTTCACGATGATCAGGACATTTCCGAGGCGGGATCTGTCCCTGAGACTCGTAGTAGAATTTGGAAACATCAAATTCATGGTGAGGTCCTGGAGATATGCACATCCACTTGACCTTTGACGAGCTCAACTGCGGCCAGCAAACATCACACCAGTGACAACCGGGATACTCCTCTGACTTTTTCGCACTGGAGACGCGCACGATCTTGCCGCAGAGTTTGTTTGAGCAGCAAACGGTGTTGTCAATGCTAGGCCACAACTCTCTAAACTCGCAGTTGTTGCTAGCAATGCCTGCAGCTGTGCTCTTGAGCTCTAGCTTTTCGCAGATTTCGTTGCATGCGTGTGTGGCGAAAAAGAACTTGAAACCGTCTTTTCCGAGGTTTGTGTCGGCCAACTTAAACCGTTCTGGGTCGAGTGTGTGGATGGCTGGATCTGTGAGGACGTGGCCTACGCCTTGAAGATCGCAGACCAAGAAGCTACCCCAGGACCGCTCAAAGGTAAAGTGCGAAAATGCCTGAGCAGCCTGATTAAACTCATCCTTGGGGTTGTCATCATTGACGTAGCTGCAGTTGTTGTTGTACTTCACGTACTCGCCCTCGATGTATGGCTCAAGAGACATACAGTCAGTGCCAGAAGTGGTTGTCTTGCCTCTGAGACACGTCGTGACGATGAAATCGATCGCGTGCTTATCACCAACCAAGGCGTTGAACTCGAGAGCAAACGCCTTGCAGAGAGCTTGGCATCTCATGTCTTCTGCCAAATGGGCGAGACGCTTGCCGTCGCGTTTGAATGACTTGACGACGTATCGGTTCGTCGAGGCAGCCGTACGAGCGTACGCCGTGAGACGAAGAGCACCTTGGGAAAATGGCCTCGTCCGCTTGTTGATGGTGAGTTCCATGATGCTCAATCTGATGTTGTCGTCATGCGCCATCATGGCGTTGAGCGTATCTGCGCCGTGCACGACAGTATCAGGGGAGAAACCCTCGAGGACGAGTTTCTCGTTGAGCCAACCAGGAGTATCCCACTGTGGCGGCACCCTTTCGAGTGACATCTCACCAGCCTCTTCAGCCTTGTCTTCGTCTTCTTCAATAGCTTGGAGTTGAGTGGTCAATGGGTTCTTGCCTCCCTTGGCGCCAGTTCGTGAACCAGACGTTGACATGCGCACTGCTGTGCGAGAAGCTGAAGTGGTGACACTTCTGACGACTAGATGTCGCAGTGCACTGTAAGAAGTGCCTAGCTCTGCTTCCTCAAAGACTAGGTCGCCTTTGGCAGTGCCCTTGGAGCTGCTTGCACCACGGAGAGCCAAGGTCGCCTTGAGACCCTCATCGTAGTACTTGTTGCTCATGAGAAGCTTGCAGTCAGACGAGATGGCTGCATACTCCTTCATAAACGTCAAAGCCATGCGATCGGTGGCATTCTTGATGCGCAACAAAGCATAGTTGATGTTCATGTCAATCATCTTCTTGAACAGAGGCTGATAGGTGAGATGATGAGGTTCACTACCTGGCTCGGGGTAGTCATCCGCCGAGTCAGAAAAGTCGTGAAAGATGCGACTGTGGGCTGGTGCATCGGCGATGTGGATGATGCATCGCGTCTGGTTCTTCCATGTTGCGTTGATGGCTTTGTCAATGCCTCCGAGGACATCTTCAGGGGCGTCTCCACCGCCTGAGGCTGTGAACTTATCGATGAATGATCGTACCTTGTCAATGGAGGTTGTAAAGTCAAGGAATTGGATGTTGGGCTTGTCGGCGTGGTCTTTGTATCCAACGACTGCAATGCGCACTTCGGCTTCGTTGAAGAAGGCCTTTGTGATGTCGTCCATGATCCTCTTGACCTGGTCTCTGGCAGCCTTGATGTAGCTGTACATAGAGCCTGTGGTGTCCATGAGGAAGAGAAGATCGGTCGCATAGGCCTTCTTGAACATGCCATCATTGGATCGCTTTGGCTTCTCAGAGTTCGCTGCGAGTGCCTCACGCTTGAGCTCTTGCACGCGACGTCTAGCATCGGCTGCAGATGGACCAGATAGAGCGGCCTCCATCCTGAGACGCTCGGAGATGGCACGTTCTTGCTCAGCTAGACGACGCATCTCAGCAGCCTGGGCGCGTTCACCTTCCATGGCGCGCCGAAGCTCATCTCGTTCCATCTCCATCTGACGGAGACGCTCTCGGGTCCCTGAGGTGGTCCCCGAGGTACTGGCAGAGCCAGGAGACCTCAGCCTGTGGAGGTGTCCAGGCAAGGATCCGTTTGTATAATCATCGCTACGGCTGGACGAGGGAGAGGAACTCGATGCGACGGAGCGTTCTCTTGAGGTAGGATAGGGAGGTAGGATAGTGGAAGTGGTAGATGTCGAAGTGGCACTGTCTGGCGAGACAGAGGTACGGAGCAATGCATCAGCAAGGGAATGGACATCGTCCGATCCAGTGCGATGTCTGGAAATAGACGCCGGGGGCGAATAAGGTGGAGGAGAAGTCATTGTTTTGAAGTTTGACGATGTGACTCTGAAGATTATGAAACGAATGGGAAGCAAGTGTAAGTTTATATAATGAATTGCACGTATATCTCCCAAGGAATTTGGGCGTAAATCACAAGAACACAATATGCTTCAGAAAATGATCCTTCGCAGCAAGGCATTTAGATGCTAGGTCTCGGCCAGAATCGATATCACCTCGCAAGGCGTATCAATAATTCACAGCCCATCCCGTGTCACACTGGCCGGGCAATTGGTGCCAACAGACTCCGCAGTAGCTGTGATAGAGGATAAACCAATCAGGTGGTGCATTCTTGCAGTCTGGTAGGGCCGATCCTTGCGATGCCAAGCCAATCATGAGAGTTCTAGAAACTGTACGAGCTTCCTGGCGTGGGCGTCTGCCTGATTGAGGCTGATTTTTGATCGAGAGAAATGGCTCATGTCTTGGTTGTTATCTGGAGAGCCTGATTTCGGGTCATTGTTTTGGCTTGGTGGTATTTCATCTCGTTATTAACAAAAACAGATTGTCAGACTATCCAAGAATGGTGCTACTCTAGCACAGCCTCCTTACTCCATATTCGCCCACTTACTTAGACACTTATCTCAAGTTCCCATCGATCGGATGGTTCGCCCTGGTGCGGGCGGTGCCTAACGCGGGGTATGCATACACATACTTTTCTTACAGTCTGCCTTGCGTCGCGCCATCCCGAGTCACGAGACTGCCAGCACACTCCCCTGCTTGATTCCTATGCAGATTCTTATTGGGGCCCGAAGCCGATGGCTCAGGACGTACATAATGTGTGCCTTTCAGCTGAATCTTGCAGAGGTGGGAGGGGGATTTCCTCATTTCGGCACTCTTTTTGTCTTGTTTTGAGCATGGCACATCAAGCCATTCCCTAGTTTCTATCCCCTTGACTCTTGTCTACTATCACATTTTCAATTCATTAGACATTAAACCATCATGGCCGACAGTCGTCGGATAGAGTGGTTTCTCGGCAGAGCTGGACTCCTCCCACCACCCCAGCAAATCCCCAGCCTAGTAGAACCCCCAGCCCAAGACTACGAACCCTTCATCAAAGCAAACCGAGATGCAGCTCGTCAACTTCTCGTACAACAGCGGATGATAGATCCAAGCTACTGCCCACCTTCAGAGCAGAAGCGCAACCTCTTCAGGACAAAGCATCAGAAGGAGGAGGCGAATAATCACTCCAACTGGACCTTTTCAAAGCATGAGGTCGCGAGGGCTTTTGATTTGCTTTTTTCTACTGGGCCGTTCCCTGCTGCTGGTGTTGCTCAGGCTTTGTTGTTGTATACGACTTTGACTTCTCTTGATGAGCTTTGGGGTCATTTACATGATCCGAGGCTTGAGAAGAGGATGAAGAGGAATAGATTGTCTTCTGCTGTTGACTCTTTTCCTCCCGGGATTACATGGCTGGATAAAGCTGCTTCTCACAACAACATCGACTACATCCACCTCCTTTGTCAGAGTCGGGTTAGCCAAGAGGCTTTGACTCGAGCATTCGGCATTTCACTCTCAAAATCTTCATCGGAGGCCATGAGACTTCTGTTGAGTTACGGCGCTGCTGCATCCTCCTATCCAGATGCCGTCGCTCAACACATCAGGAATGGCGATCTTGCCCTGGTGAGCCTTCTGTTGTCAGCTCCAACGGCCATGACGACTGGAGCTTGGCTTGAGTGTCTTGAGAAAGACCTTGCCCGTGCAATGGCAGGTACAGGCTTCTCTTTAGATAGTCTCCTGCTGTGCGTCGCCAACCGACGCGATCTTGTCTGCGACACGTTGCTTCTCGCGACTCTTCGCGCGCAGAGTTTACCGGCTTTGGCGGTTCTTCTGGCTTATGCGAGCTCCAATGACAAGTTCTTTGGTGTACGAGAAAGCGCCTGTGAACTGGCCACTCTGGTACCAGATTCGACACAAAAGCTTTCCTTCTTCACGTTGCTCGCTGAAGCCGGACTCGTTGGAGACTATCCCGTCCTCCGCGAGGAGTTGGTCAAGAGCGTCAAAGCTCATCATATACCCCTGGCCAAACTCCTTGTGGGAGCCGGCGTCAGTGTTGACATTCCACCTCACAACGCTCTACAATGGGCCGTCTCTCAAATGGACTTTGTCATGATGGAGTTGGTCAAAACTGGTGCCTTCTCTTCACCGGTCTCGCTTACTCTGAGCTACGTTCCCGAGTCGACTTCTGAGCTGGACATGATCCATCTCATGGACATTTTCGGTCCCATGGGAGTATCTGGTGAACACCTCGACGCTCACTTGGTCCGAGCTGTGCGGAAGAAACACTTGAGGCTGGTTGAGACTCTGGTGCGCTGTGGAGCGTCTGTCGAGTATGAACAAGCCTCTGCTATACAATGTGCCCTCGGAGCCGTGGACTTTGGCATGCTTAAGGTTCTTCTCCAGCGGAAATGTTCGCCAGAGGTTCTCTCGGCTACGATCCCAGCAGCAATGGGCATCTCACCAAGGGAGAGTCGACTACAAGCTATGAAGTCTATTCTGCAGAAGGGAGTTCACAGCCAAGTCCTCGGCGTCCCATTGCAGCAGGTGGTATCCGAGGACGGAGATATCGACTCCGACCTCATCCAGCTGTTCCTCGAGTATCATGCTCCTGTGGACCTGTCCAACACGGCTGATGGCAACCCCTTGTTGGTAGCCGCACGGAGAGGTAACCCCTCGGTGCTTCAGATGCTCTGCACTGGAGGACCGCGAACTGAGACGTTGTCAGTCGCCGTTCCTATTGCTTTCAAAGCAATGGAGAAACATGGCTACGACGTTGCTCTCGCCATGATCACGCTTCTACTTCAAAAAGGAGCAAACGGTAAAGCCGTTGATCAGACTCTGCTAGAAGCATCATTAAAGGATACTCGACTAGACATGGTTCGGGTTCTAGTTGAGCATCGTGCCAATGCGAACTTCGGTTCTGGTGTTGCATACAACAACGCAGTTGAGCGAGGAAACTTCGAGCTGTTGAAGATCCTCTGCGATAGATGTCCGCCAAGTCCTCAGAGTCTTCATATGGCCTTTTATACAGCCATGAAGCCAGAATACTACCACTTGAAAACACTCGAGTTCTTGCTGAACTCTGCGCCTTCATCTCACATACTTCAAGCCCCCGCTAACATCGAGGGTGTGTTGAGAGGTCATCCACATCTGGCCGAGGTCGTCCCTTGTCTTGTTCGACATGGTCTCAACGTTGATACTGGAGGTGGGATGCTTTTGTGCAGTGCCGTTCAAGAAAAGAATGTCGCTCTTCTTGGCACATTGGTTTCTGCGAAGCCTCATACAACATCTTTGACTGCCGCATTCCAGGAAACTACAGCCGTCGAGTCCAGAGATGTCAAGCTGGAGATTATGAAGCTACTCCTTGAGGCCGCTTCCTCAGCTGAGATTGGACAGTCTGAGTATCTTCCCCAAGAGACAAAGATCGCTTTGTCTGGTGACATTGTTGGACTTGAACTTTTGCTCAATCACAAGGCATCGGTTGATGTCCAAGGTGGACAGGTCCTCCAAGAGGCAGCAGAAGAAGGTGTACCCGAGGTCTTGAAGATGCTCCTCGATGCCAAACCAACTGCTTTGACTGTTGAGAAGGCATTCATCGTGGGTAGTTCATCTTCGGTGGCTTCTCATACCAAGGCTGTCATCTTGGGATACCTGCTCAAGACGGACCAGGTATCAGTGGATGCTGTATCCAAGGCCCTCACTGAGGCTGTCTCTATGCATCCGGACGACATTCTTCTGGCCAAGCTTCTACTATCTTATCATGCCAACGTCGGAATCGACACCCTCAAGATGGCGCTGGAGTCATCTCCCGTCGACATGTTCCTGTCACTATCAAAGAACATTTCGGAACCAGCCACTGCAAAGGAGCTTTTTCGGCACGTTCGAAACTCCGACATCGACTCTGAACGGAGGTACATTGCTTATCAGTCCCTCGTGGGCAAGAATATCGATGCCGATGAGCTTTCTGAAGCTCTTCTTGACTCTATCAAGTCTGATCCTGACAACTTGGATATTCCAGACCTTCTACTCGAGAATGGTGCTATTGTGAATTACAAGGACGGCGCGGCCTTCACAATGGCCTTTGAGTCCAGTAACCTCAACCTTGTGCGAGCATTGAGTCGACATCTCGTCAAGGCTGATGAAAGTGCGGCTACTCTTGCGTTTGACTACGTGTCTAACAATGCCTCCTTTGACTCGGAGGTTCGGCTCGAGATCTACAGTTGCTTGCTAGAGTTTAGCATCAGCAAGGAGTCTCTGAACAAAGCTCTCGTCGGTGCTTTGGAGAGCACTGCTACCAATACCGCTATCGTGAGCTTGCTTGTGGAGCATGGTGCTGACCCCAACGTTGAAGAGGCAAACTGCTTTGTTTTGGCGTGTAAGAAGAACTCACGCGACGAGTTTAGAGCTCTCAGCAAGCACGCAGATCTTGCTGTGGTTCTTCCTGCAATTCTGGACCACGTCAAGGAGGAGTTGGAAGTCATGAACTGGCTCATTCTCCTCTTTGAGGAACAACCTGCAGGAACAAAGGTCCAAGAGGATGAGCTGCTATTCAAATGCATGCGCAAGTTTCCACAGGGAACTCTTGTCTTGGGTTTTCTGCTCGATCATGGAGTGCCTGCTGCAGCCAAGATCATCTGCAACCTCCGACCAATGTGGGATCTGGAGGAATGCACAGCTCTTCTGTGGGCTATTTCTTCTTCTCTCAAGATTGATAACAACGTTATCATCCGTCTGCTGCAGATGGAGGATGCAGGTATGTCACGTTCAACAAGCTTCCCGTACTTGTGTGCTAATGTTTCAATAGCTCTGCCTACTTATGTGACACCACAGTCGCAAATATCGGCAGTCTTTCTTTGTCTGCTCGACAAGTCACGAACCCCTGTGCTGAAGGCCCTGCTTGAACTCGCCCCAGGCGACATGTTCAACAGCACAGTTTCGGGATCTGACTTTAGCAAGATTGCCTGCTACCCCAAGAAGCCCAAGGCCAAGTTCCAGTCCCTTTTCGAAGAAGAGGACGAGATATCACCAAGAGAAGCTGCTCTCTTCTTGGGTAACATTGACGCCTTCAAGTTGCTTGCGGGCGAGGGCACGCCAGATGATGGAACGCTCCACTTGGCGTCGCTTTTGGCTCTACCTGACTTTGTGACGTGGCTTTTGGAGACGCACGATGCCAACTACGAAGAGGAGAATTTCGGCTTCATGGTGCCTTTGGCTTTGGCATGTTTCTCCAAGCCATTCCCTTGGTGTAAGATCGCCAACGAAGAATCAGAGTGGAACCTCCGCCTCCGAGAAACAATGAAGATCCTCATCGCCAAGACACGAAAGACATGGCGGTATAGAGAGAAGCTGGTTCTTCACATTGCGTTGGAGAACGGACCTGAAGTTACAAAGGCCATGCTTGATGCATTGGACATTCGTCACGAGGCGGACAAGGATAAGACGTATCTGTATACTGATAGGACAGGGTTGCATTATTCACCTTGTGAGTATGTGGAGGAGTTTGTTGAGGCTGAGGCTTTGCAGAAGAAGAAGTTGGTTAAGTGTTTGACGGGGCAGGGGTTGACTTGAAGGGTTTGGCAGATTGATGTATGATTTGACGTGGTTTCTTTCCCGGCGAGGCGTACTTGGACTCCAGGATGGAAACAGAGAATAGTTGGCATAAATGACGAATTTCCAGGTACTGACCTTGACACATTCGTAAATTCCTAGTGGTAGTTTCCGCAGATATCTCCCAGCATCGCACATCCTCTTGACTATCCCCAAGTTGCCAACTTGACATGCCACCATGAGCTACATCCCTCCAACTTTGTATGCCTCCCATCTCGTCGGTCCACGACTGGCAGTGGTATTCAAAGATCATGCCTGGACGACATTCAAGAATATGGCCATTCAAAGAGAGGTCATCTTATAACAAATATATGCATGTATTAAGAGCAATGCTAATCCTCCATTCTCATCTCTCGCACAGGACGGGAATTCCTCACAACAAAATAAACCTTCCATGCCCATCCACTATCCTCTGGCCATCCAGGACTAAACGACTGCAACCACATCTTGTAAATAAAAGCACGAGCGAAGGCCTTTACAATCAATACCCATAAAAACAACAACCACAAGTTTCCAACAAGGCTGAGCACCACATAGGCCACATCCAGCTGTGACAACCTCCCCACGTCACGAAGACGGTCCACTATGAAAAAGGCCTGCGTCAATGGTGGTGGTACAAGGTAGGCTAGGTGTCCGGTCGCTTCGATCGCGAAGAGGATGGTTGATGCTCGGCCGAGGAGTGAGAGGTTTGACCAGCCTAGTCGGACCTCTATGACAATGCGTATGATGATACTTGCGTACCAGACTAGAGCCAGGGAACTCAGCATGGCAAAGATTAAAAAGTCTCCAACGCTTGTCAAATTGCCATGGAAGGGTCGCTGTCGGTTGATAGGACGCTTCGCGTCTGCTTTGGTCAGCCCAAGTTCTGTAACTAGAATAGAGACGGAAGTCGACTCACCACATTTAATTATCAGATCAAAGGACTTCCAGGCTCTAACTGGCGCAACTTGAGGGTAAAGAGTAAGATCGTTGGCTGAAGCCACGGTCCATGTCAGTGGGCAGTCGAATTGGCCTGTCACCTTTATGCTCTCGCCTGTGTTCCTGTCCTTTTTATCCAGCAGACGAAGCAAACAACCTCTAGAGCGTTCTGATTCACCGTCGGGTTGTTCAAGGATCAAGATTTCCTCATAGACATCCCCGCGGTTCATCTCGTCCTTGTCTGGATACTCGAGATGAACCAAAAGCTCGACGACAACTTCATCTGCCCCATCGTCCAGTAGTGGCAGAATAAAGGTTGAGCATGTCCTGTCCCGCGTGTTGTCATCGAGAACTACACCTACAAAGTCTTCTTCTCGTACAGTCGTAGGAAGACGAAGCCTAATGAAACCACGCTTGGTGTATGAGAATTTCAAATCACCAGTCTTCGTCCAAGTCAACGCGCGAATTGGAGACTCAGCCATCCTGATCTTGCTTGGCGCACTAGGAACCCATCGGTAGAGGCTATCCGCACCCTTGTCAGCGGGTGTGCCAGTGTTAAAAAGCAGTTCGACAGGGAGATAGTCGAGACTTCGCAACAGTGCCTGCATTCTCTTGGGGGAGTCCTCCCTGAGAATCCCAAAGACGTTGATATTTAGTAGATTCGCAAAGATGATGGGCAAGTCCTCTTTCATGGTGGTGTTTCGATACGCTAGGCTGTTCCAGACGGTGCAGAACATGCCGAGTTCGTCCTCACCACTACGATCGCGCGGTAGAGTACAGGTAATATCGTCCAGAGTCTCTTGGAAATGGCGGCGCAGGTATGATGTAACTGGTGCCCTACGCGCAGCCTCCTCACCATCTTGGTTGTCGCGCTCTTGCTTGCCCCTCGAGCGGAACAGACTAACAGCCCACCAGTACACATGCGGTCCAGGCATAATGTTCATCGTGGGGAGCTTCCCTGCCGCCACAGTTGAAAGCAAATTTTCATGCTCCCGGGAAACAAGGGGCGTCACCAGCCCACTCGATGATAGGAACGCGATCCTCGTTGCTAAGGCACCCTCTTGTAGCGTCCAGCATCGTCGCATCCAAGAGCAGCATACCAGGCGTGCAAGAAGCTCGGTGCTTGAAACCTCATCTTCACTGTCAGCCTGGGCACGCTGTAGCTCCGAGTCAAGCACCAGAACCTGCTTGGCTGCGGCATAGATCTCCCCCATCTGGTTAATAGCCATAGACTTGAGTTTGTTAACGTTATCAACAGCCTCCGGGGAATCGCCAGGTACCGTAACAGGGATGCATAGTGTGTCCAGCCAGAACAAGTTGCCGTTTCCCCGGAGGGAGGACCAGCCTTGTTTCGGGATCGGGTCGATATGTACGCTTTTCGTTTGGTAGTTGCCTAGCTTCCCAGTCTCAGTCAGACTTTTAGAGAGGGAGGTGGAGATGAGTTCAAGTTGGCACTGTGGCAGGGCATTGGCTGTTGGATTCCCTAAGCCATCAGACCAGACATGCGACATGGCAGTGTATGAACTTGATGATGAAGCGGCAGTGACCTTGAGGCTTATTTGACCCCTTCCGTGATGCTGGACGGACACCAATGGAATACGCCCTTGTGCGATGATGGACTTGACGGCATCAGCGTCGACGCTGATAGCTGAGCATTTGCATCCGTCAGAAACATGTCGCTGGTGATATCCAGAGTCCAGCCGGACGTTATTGGCCACGCACGCCGTCTCGGTGCATTTTGTGTGGACGACGGAGCGTGTGCGCCGCAGCCGTGCAAAGAAACAGGCGATAATAGGGTCGTAGTGGTTCATAATCCAGTCGATCTCCTGTGGACACCAACCATCATCTCGCATTCGCTTCTGCAGGAAGGCCGATGACCACGTAAAACTTGTGTCATAAGAGAGACCGCCCAGCCTTCGAACCAGGATCAGAATGCAAAGGCCAGTCTCTCCGGCCGGTGATTCTTTCAAGTGCCCAAGAGCCTCCATCTCCCTGACTGTATCCGCCGCATGCTGCAAATGAACTTTGTGCTGATTCAAGTCGATATCGTGAAGTAAGGCATCGAGATTCCTCAGGCTAAGGAAGCGGCATTCTGGCTTGCCAGGAGAGTGGGTGATGAAGTCTTCAAACAGGAAGCGGTCTCCAAGGATCCGAGCAAGTAGACCAAAGAACAGCCAGGATTGCAAGTGGGCGGCAACTTCGGTTGGGTTACGGATCGGCGCGTCCAGGCCCGTTAGTGGGGCAATCCCGGTTTCGAGATCCGCCTCCGGGTCCGGCAACTCAATCGGCTCCGCGAGCGGGACACGGATCTCAGGGACTGCATCCCGAGGCTCCGGGATTATATCCATCTGATTGCAATGATTACTCCGTGTATGAACATGGATATCAGAAGGAAAACGAGGGTCAATGGATCCGCTAAATAATTTCCTCGAGCCGCCGTTTCAGACCCTGACGCGGGAGCTGAAAAGCCACAGCTCGCTACAGCCAATTGGACGTTTTCATGATCGGCGCTCAGCGCTTGGCAGCCTGCAACCCGAGATGAAAGTCGCTAAAAGTCCTGACACAATTGGTAGGAAATGGCCTTCTCCAGGTTGGGAAGGTGGCCCATCACCCAGACAGGTAAGTTAATCCACGAGGGATGAAACAGAGCTTAAGCATCTGTAGGATAAGAGAACCTCGTGGTATTAGGTTCACACATCCTTGTTGTCATCAAAGATGTCGCCAAAAGAGGGCATCGGTGACAGTAGCAGAAGGCTGAGGCTGTTTCGAGGAGACGAGCGCCACGTAAAGTTTGGACAAATTGGCATTGTGATTCGAAAATAAATAGATATACTCATCGGATTGTAGGCTTAGAAGTTGAGATTTAGTTATGAACCTGGTCTTTAACACACTATTGCCGAATACTAATCTAGCTGGCAAAGGTCCTGTTGATGATGAATGTGATATTGGGGTTCCAGACAATCCCGCTAATATCAGTAGGTACGTACTATTCGCCTTCATTCCCGTGGCGCCAGAAGTCACCTTGTTAAAGCTGGTGATGTCCATACCACTTTGAGCCAAGTGACGCAGGGGTAGTGAACAATCAGGCGATTCGGTATTTTTAGGTCATTCGCGAAAATTCTCTCCGTGCGTGCCTGAGTCAAGGCTACCCTGTAGCTTCATGCATTGCTGACTTTTTCACTTGGAAACATGAATAGGAGGCCTATACAGTTAATATTCTTTTATAGTAAGACGGGGTAACTATGCATGAGAACGTTGTATTTCAACGGTCGCCCCTCAAATGCATCTGGAGATCTTAACCGCCTGGCAAAAGTGACTCAACACGGGATGCATTGAACCCCTTTCCACTACAAATTCATAATGATACGACGGAAACCTCATTTCGAACAATATGAAACAAAAAGCAAAATGAATACCACGTGCTTGGCGTCACCACACATCACTCATACCAAGTGCGCAAACAAAACGCGGAAAGATCAACATCCTATCAATCGCAATGCTCCGTCGAGATGCGGAGCTGATAAGCGATGCGGGGACAAGGCAGTTTCCCATCATCACCTTCAAAACATCCATGACGAGCGCGGAATGAGGAAACCCCAGCGCGGAAATAGCGTCACAAGGCTGTCTTCCCCTCGTGCCGCAGTCCCGAAACAATCTCCTCCATTTGCCCAACTACTCTAGTAAAAAGATCTAGATGTCAATTTTTTTTGTCTCCACTAGGGGTCAAGGCAGCCTTACTACACATGAGAGGAAAGCCATCTTGTGCTTGGACTTAGGCCAAGGCATATGCAGTTTGCCCTAATTTACCATTGTCGAAATTAGCCCTGCCGGTTATCTGCCAGCCCGGCTGTATCAGGTCTATGGGTCCCCTCTTCTCCAAGCTCATGGAATCATGCATGAGGCCAGGAAGCAAACAGTCTAGCCTCTCCCAATGGATGGGTGATATGGACCCACGAGTCCTACACTACAGTACATGGTCATGGTTCACCTCTGGGCTCCTGCAGGGTAAAAGGAGCAAAAAGCTTTTTCTTCTCAAGCTAACCCGTGTCTAGAAACTGCCGGTTTCATCAGTGAACGCCTTATGAGTGCGGCTGATGGTAGCGCATGCGTTAGTCAAATTTCACGGGCTGTCGTTAAATTGGGTGGCGCCTCAGCTTGTGGACAAGCACCAAATCAGCTTCTTCCGGCGGGTCACAGGGCTGAACAGGGCTCCAATTGCACAGTGGTTGACAAGCCTCGCATCCGTGCTGTAATCTTGTTCATGGTCGGGCGAACAAAACGCCTTGCTTACTAGCATCTTGCCTAGATTCACCTTGGCTGCGAACCGTCGAGTGCCACTGAATTTGCAGAGAGGTTCTTAAGGCCATGGATGTCCTGCTTTGAGTTGCATTCCTTTCATCCCATCAACCGTCTCTCCTTCTATCTACTCTTCACTTCAACAAACATTTGCCCAGCGCATTTTCGTCACTCTTTCAACTTCTCTTCAAAAACAAACATCTTTCCACAATGGCCACCCCTGCTCAGAACGTTAACAACAACGGTCCTATTGACCACAACGACCTCAACGAGTGGAAGGATCGCTTCAACGATGTCCTCGCCCGTCCTAGCGAGCATGTCAACTCCAAGTCTCCCGAGTCTTCCCAGCCTTGGCACAACGCCTTCTTTGGGTGCTTTGCTCCTATCGACACTTGCTTGATCACCTGCTGTGTTCCTTGTGTCACCTTTGGCAAGACTCATCACCGTCTCCGCAAGAACGGTAACCTCGATGGCTATGAGCCCATCAACACCTCTGTATGTTTCCCTTGACTCATTCACTCGTCCGTCACTAACACATCTAGTGCCTCATGTTCTGGGGCTCCTCCTGCTTCGGTCTCCACTTCATCCCCCTCGCCCTCCAGCGTGCCAACCTCCGAGAGAAGCACAACCTCCAGGGCAGCTGCCTCGTCGACATTGCCACCGCCTGCTGCTGTGGCTGCTGCGATCTGATCCAGCAGGACAAGGAGGCCGAGTACCGCGAGGCCCAGGCCTCTGGCTCCCAGGGTTACAAGGCCAATGAGGGCATGTCTTATCCCGCCAGCAACTAAGGGTTGACAATGTCTTTGGTCAAGGTGTTTGGATCTAGTCGAGTTTTGCGACCCCTTTTGTATTGCCCATCGATACCCCCCTTTGAGGTTATGACATGAGCAGTGGTTGAAATACCCTGTTCTTGTGTGTCTCATGTCCAAGTCTATATCTCTTTGAATGGAACATAAATGTCTAATGTAAATGTCTTGTCAACTGTTTGCATCGATTGAGTAGTGATATCCCGGTCTATCCGTTTCCAGCAAGCGATACTTCTGCTCACCGCTGGTATGTGAATACTTCCAACGTCGCATTTCTATCCCACAATCTGTACCCTTGTTGACTTTGGTGGCCTCTGCCTTCTGATAGAGTTCATTCCCACAAACGTTATTGCCCTTGCATAAACTCACACATGGCGTTTACCTCCAAGAAATGGCGGCGCCTCCATGTTTTTCATTTTAAGACACAGTCCACTGACAACCCATCAAATCACCATCCGAAGTCCAAGCGTTTTGGAACACTTCCAGAAGCTCTTCCCCATTCTCCCGGAAGCCTGACCGACGGAGGATTGTTTAAACGGCGGGAAAACTAGTCCACGGCCAACCTCCTCAAATAGTATTTCGGAGCATTGGCATCGACAAGACTCCCCTGTCTTTTGTCGCATCCGTCTAAACCTCCGTCGTTCTTGTTTCGTCATTGGTGGAGTAATAATCGCTCTCCTCGAACAGGTGGAGAGGGTGACCCTTGAACAGGGGGGTTAAGGTTGTCTCCTGGTCTGACAGCTCCGGAATATAAATATTCAAGACTACCTCGATAGAAATACAGGTTTCTTCATCGCAGCTCTTTACTGTGGACTGTAGATAAGATGCTTACCTTGTTGCCTCTCGTTGCCCTCCTTGCGGGCCGGGCCGTTGCCCAGGTCAAGGGTACCCCTTCTGGTTTTGCTGCCGGAACTACCGGAGGTGGTAGTGCTACACCGCAGTATCCCTCCAGCCTTACCGAGTAGGTTCTATGATCGTCAGTATCGGGATATTCTAACTTTATCCTAGGCTCAAGACTTGGTTGACAGATAGCACTCCCCGAGTCATCATGATCGATAGGACTTGGGACTTCCGCAACTCTGAGGGAACCACCTCGACGCGATGCTGCAGCGACAAGTCGACCACTGTCTGCTCAGGAGGCACCTCCAAGGGTCAGCTCTGGATCCAGGATACCTGCAACTCCCCCAGCACCTGGGCCGACTGCACCTACGACAACGCAGCCAGAAAGCCAATTGACCTTGGAAGCAACAAGAGTATCGTCGGTGTCGGAAGCAAGGGTGTCATTGTTGGCAAGGGCTTCCGTATCCGCGGCGGAGCAAAGAACGTCATCATCCAGAACATTCACATCACCAACTTGAACCCTCAGTACGTCTGGGGTGGCGATGCCATCACCCTCGACGGAGCCGACAAGGTCTGGATCGACCACAACAAGTTCTCCCTCATCGGTCGCCAGATGCTCGTCTCTGGCTGGGGAGCTGCGGGTCACGTCACCATCTCCAACAATGAGTTTGACGGAAAGACGACGTGGTCTTCTGGTTGCAACGGAAAGCACTACTGGACTATGCTGTTTATCGGTGAGAAGGATTACTACACCTTCTCTGGAAACTGGGTCCACGACGTCTCTGGCCGTGCTCCCCACGTTGGAACTGATGCTACCAAGAGTGAGATTCTCTTCCATGCCGTGAACAACTACTTCCAGAACGTTGGCGGCCACGCTTTCGACGTCGACACCAATGTGTGGGCTCTTCTGGAGGGCAACTACTTTGACAAGGTCACCACGCCCATGACTTCTGGTTCCAGCACCAATGGCGGTCAGATCTACGACGTCATCACCGTCGACGATGCTTCGGGATGCACCAGCTCTCTTGGATACATCTGCGAGTGGAACCGTCTTTCTGGATCTGGAACTCTGCCTACTCTTAAGAGCTCTGCTGCTCTTTCTAAGCTTGGACAGTATAAGAGTAACTTGGTTAAGCACATTGGTGTGGCTGATGTTCCTGCTTCCGTTACCAAGAATGCGGGTATTGGCCGAATTTAAATGATACCGGACTTGAGATAGTTGACATGAATCAAGGACTGAATTGAGAGGGAGGTGCATCTTCAGTAGCGAGGCCTGTGGAGCTGTGATAAATTCAAACGATATTCGTGGCGCAGATCTTTGATATCCCTCGCAGACGTGATGATCAAAATAGCGTATTAACAGATAACAGAAATTCTGATCCACCAGCTTACGACGTTATCGGAAGAAACAGGCGTCTGCAATGTCGAAGGCTACCTATGGATGTGGTTGTGTTTCATTGAAGAAGCTTTAGTCAAGGTAGATCTCGGGACGTCCCTCGGCTGCATGACGATCAAAATAGCATCTGTCAACGAAGTTAAAATTCTGATACTCGAGATGACGTCGTTATCGGCATCATGAAGAGTTGTCTCGAATATAGTACCGAAGGCTGTGAAGCTGTAGTTTTTCATGCAAGATTAATCGAGGTGGATCTCGAGAAACTCTCAATTGCGGGACGATCAATATGGAATATTCTCAGAAAATATGGATTCTAGCGTTAGAGATTACGTCGTTATCAGCATTAAAAGATGGTGTCTCGGATGCAACAATGGATGTGGAGCTGTCTTTAATTCAAGCAAGGTTTCTTCAGGTCGACTCTCGGTTGCAGGACGATCAAAATAGCATCTTCCAGAAAATCTTTTCAAAAAGAAGAAATCCCGATATCAAAGCTTACCTACGCCACTACCAGTAAAACGAGCACACTGTATCAACCGTCCATTAAACGTACGCGTGTCCGCACGTGGCTTTGACCAACGTCCATGCAACTCATCCTTCACCTCGGTGAATCTCTGAAGGTGATTATCAACACCAGACGATGAAAAAAAGGAGCTTCCAGGGTAGGAACCTCCCTTGAACGAATCATCAAACAAGAATAAAGAAGTGTACCCAATATGATGCCAGGGGCTTTATCTATGCTCATTAAATCTCAACAGATCAAGATGACGAGCTTGATTATCAAGGTCCACAACTCTGAAAAATTCTTCACTTTGGGCGTCGATTGCGAAAAAAAGCATCGCGATTCAGGCATCCAGAAAAAGATCAGTGCACATACCAGGTCCTTGATTTTATGCGGCCCGTTGCCGGGGGCTTCATAGACGAAACAGTCGATTGCTGTATCAAGGGGATCCACAGAATTACTCGGCATTTTAATTTCGACAAAGAGGACAAGAGGTTGTAATCCTTGTTTTTGTTAGGCGCGTCCGGGAGAGCAGGCCATGTCTCGTTGGGCGGCGAAGCGGAATCGCCGCCGATGCTGGTGAAGGATCCACTTTCAACCTTTTTTTTTCACCTTCGGTCAAAACAGACTTTTCACCGAGAGTCGCGGTGAGGAAACTTGATGTATTTTTGTAAGAACATACTACGTAGCATGAGCCAGAAGATAGCTGATGCTGCAAATCTTCTTGCCACGTGATGGCCTTGTCTGTTCATAAACAGCAACTGCCAACACATCAGGTAAAATACGACAGAGGCCTCACCTCACGCCAAAGACGCGCCTTATCAATGTGCTTCGAGCACAGCCTCTGTGGCGATCATTTGAGGCTCGGTCTTATCTCGCCCCTGGCTATGCTACAGTTGGCCCGACCACTTGGGACCGGGCCCGGCGGCCCGGAACACATTCCCGCGCAGCCACTTCCATCACGTTGATGGACCCGGCATTGCCTGTTCAGTAAGGTGATGCATCACCCATTCAAATCCCGGACCCGAAAACGGGTGGGGGCATTTCTCAGGGGGTAGGGATGATCCCCCCTTGTCCATGGCGCGCCGATGAGCCTCAAACCAAACGGCATTTGAAGCACGACATTTAAGTCGATACGGTCGAGTTTAAAACCTTTCGTAATTGGAAAGGGCAAGGATCTAGGCCCGCTTCGGGCACCGCATTCATTGTCCTTGCCAAGATTCTCACCTCTTGCTCCGAGTCACGGCTTGCGTATCGCCTTATCACGAGATTTTTCCATATCATGATTCGTACCCTATCGTAATCACCCCTTTAGGCGAGGCAGGATGATCCGACTGGAGGGAGCCTTGTAAGTTTTGAACGACCTCACTTTTTTTTACAGTTGCTCCCTTTTTAGGTTCTATAAAGGGTGCCTGATATCCTCCTTTCAGCTTTTAGAATTCGGTTCCATTATACATTAGACTCGGATCAACAAGACTGATGATTGAGTATCACCATTCATTATTAGCTTCGGCATTCTAACATTCGCTGGCCCCCTTCCCCTCCCAAAAACAACAAACAACAACAACAATGGCGCATCTAATTCGAGACCTGGATATCTCGTGGAGCGACTCCAATGCCCCCACAAGGCGAAATTCGACAGCATCTCTCCCCGCCATGACGATTTCGCCTCCCGAAAACGACTCCAAGGCCATTTTCGACGACACAGTCAAGTCCAATGCCTCCAAGGACATGCCATCGATACTCGAAAAGGGCTGCAAGAACTCACCCTCTGAGGAGAGCCTTGATGACTCTCAACGAAAGCTCTCCATTCGAGAACGGTTGCATTACTTTACTTGGTCGTGGTTTACACTTCCAATGAGCTCTGGTGGTCTTGCTTTGCTCATTCATGTGCAACCTCATCAATTCACTGGCCTCAGGATCATTGGCACTGTGATATACGCTGCTAATCTGGCCATTTTTACCCTCTGCTGTCTCGCGATCTTGTTCAGGTTCTTGTTCAATCCTGGGGATCTGACCAAGTCGGTGACGCATCATCGCGAGACGATGCTCTTCCCTACCTTTTTCTTGGCTGTCGCTACGCTCATCACTAGCACTCAGCGATATGCCATTCCCCTCAATGATGCTTCGTATGCTTGGGCTACGCAGACTATCTTTTGGGTATATGTCGTTGTCACTTTTGTGCTTGCTGTCTGGCAGTATTCCTTCCTCTTTGCTGCTCACAGCTATGATCTACAGACAATGATGCCTGGATGGTTGCTGCCCATCTTCCCAGTCATGCTGGCTGGTACTGTCGCATCTGTCATTCTCGAGACACAAACAAACATCAACCCTCTTCCCATCATCTTTGCAGGCCTAACCTGTCAAGGCCTGGGCTTTTGTGTCTCGATGATGATGTACGCCCACATGATTGGTCGTCTCATGCAGTCTGGTCTCGCCGATCGCGAGCATCGAACAGCACTCTTCATGAACGTTGGACCTCCAGCTTTCACAGCCCTCGCCCTCATCGGCATGGCAAACGCCCTCCCCGATACCATATCAGGAGCTGACCACCTCGCCCTAAACGTCGACACCGTCCGCGCCGTAGCTCTGCTAAGCGCCGTGTTCCTCTGGGCTCTCAGCCTCTGGTGGTTCCTCATCGCCGTCGTCGCAGTAGTCGCCTCACCACCAAAGGAGTTTCATCTCGGCTGGTGGCCACTCGTCTTCCCCAACACTGGCTTCACACTTGCCACTATTTCCATCGGCAACGAGTTCAAGTGCGAGGGTCTCCTCTGGGCTGCTAGCGGGATGACAATTATTCTCATTGTTACTTTTTCTACGGTTTTCTTTTTCAATATGCGGGCCTTGTTTACACGGAATTTGGTGTATCCCGGCAAGGAGTTTTAGAGAAAACAGCCAACCACTTGGCGATGCATTAATGTAATTTTTTATTAGGATAGATACCACGGGATATAGGAACTGGGCATAGACAAAAACGGGATACGATAGCTACGGCTATCTGGATAAACAGGTTTTTTTTTCACAATTCATAAAAGAATTCTCAACATTCCTCCTTTAGACTTTTGTGATTGTGTAATGGAATTTCCCGGACACGTCAGTCCCGGTTCCAGCCGGGCCAGAAGGTTCGGCGCCTCAGGGATGACATTGACCATCAGCTTACAGGGGCGAAAAAAAGACAAGGATCGTTTCCTATATCGGCCCAGATTCTACGATCCCAGGGAATCGTAAATGCCTGACAAGGGGTGACGGCCTTGTACCTCCGTTAGCAGACTCTAAGAGATTCTCCCCTATTCCATAAGCGAGTGACTGTACTGACTGCCTGCTCTCAATCATGTCCGATACTCGGCGATGGTTTTCGCCAAGATACGTGTGCTGTCGAGTTTGGGCAAGTACAAGTCCGGTCACCCAACATTATCGGTCCGTGGCATTTTTTAAAAACAGAAGCTTCTGGCCTCTGGCTCCTGTTTCGGGCCCAGGTGTCTGACGATTGAGGCCCCTTTAGCGATATCATTTTTCGACTTTTTCTTTTTTTGTGATTTCCAGGACCGGTGAGTCAACCGAGTAAAATAATGGCGCCATGTTTTTTGGGAATGAGGTTTCAGTTGCTGACTGTCAGCCAACTTCTTTTCGCTTCACTTGAAATGCTGACCATGTATTGGTTTCTTTGCTTTTAGGCCACGCTGCCTTATCTCTTTATCAATGTGGAATGCTCAAGATGATTTCGTCAGAGCTTTTCTGAGGTAAAGTAATTATGGAGCAAGAAGTAATTTGTTCTACATGAGAGAAGAGTAAAGTACATGTTTGGAGCACTTAGACAACATCGCAGCATCGTTCATAAACCACTTTAAACACCAATTTTTAGTTTAACTGGCATATAGAATTAGAGTGTCCTTGCACGTGTTCAAGAAATCCTCTATAGGTACCTAGATTAAATGCAAGATTCTGCACCTGACTCCTTCCGTCATGTGACTCGACTTACAGCAAGCCCATGTCGGATTGCAACCCCTTGCGATGCACTCGAACCAGGGGAGAGTTGCATGATCTTCGCCCCATCTTGAAGCGAAAACGGGACCATCTGAACATCTCGGCGAGCTAACTACTTTGGCCGCTGCATTCTTACACCGCTACCCTTGTGTATGGATACTGATGGTTCATAGCGTAAGAGGAGATCAGTAAAGACTTGAGCCTCAGGTTAAGGGACCTGATTGATTATGAATTACTTAGAATAGTTATACGGTATGAATCAATGAAAGAGATACCTATAACAAGTCCGCCCAGCTACTAATATTCATCCAATCCTGATCTGAAGAAAAGTTTGTAAAGTGCTGCAAACCCTCACCTCCCAGCAACCTGTTCCAGTCTGGCGGACTCTCTGGCACCATAACCTGTTCACCCTGTAGATGTTGAGTCACAAGCGTCTGATATTCGCGGTGAAGTTCCTCAAACACGCTATGCACGGCCTCTGCATTCGGCCAATATTGTGCCAGCAGCATAGCCGACCTGAGTAATCGAGCTAACCTCTCCAGAGCATTGATGGCGACTAGAAAGGTTTGTGAAGCGACGGCTGCCCGGATCTCGGCGGCGAATTGTATGCCTGCTGCTGTTACTGCTCCCACGGCGGTGAAGTGGCATTGGCGGAGCTCGTCGCGGGAACTCAGCTGTTCTAGAGACGTGACAATTGCCTGGGCAGCAGCTGAACAGATTGACTGGCTGCTTGGCTCGTACAAGTTTCGGTGAAGGTGTAAGAGAATGAGGTTGTAGTGCATGCGGAGATGACAGGCCCAGGCATCATCGTCATCCGCAACCGAGGATATACCAGAGTGTAGAGACCAGAGGCCAAGTCTGGCGTCGATCGAGTTGACATCTATATGACGGTCTTTTGAAGGCGAATTGAGAGAGATGATATCGAGACCGATATAAGCCAGCTCAACAAGGCGGTTTAGAAAATCAGGGCGGACCTCAGGGGGACCAGTCGATGACATGGCTGTACCCGGGGTGTCGGTTATATCATCGTCGCAAAGAGGTTGTTGATCTATATCCTCGGCTCGAACAGCACACGGTCTTCCAGTCTCAAGTGCTGAAAAGACCTCGCATACAAACACCGACCACCAACATCGTCTAAACTGCGACATCTCTATAGCTGGAAGTTGGGAGCTTCGTCGATGAGCACCAAGGCCACAGCCAATGCGCACCGCGATGCCAGACCAATACCACGGCCCGCCCGCAACAGTGTCTCCATCTCCGACGTGCCATGTGAACAAGGCGGCGGCTTGTAGGAGATGTATTCTGTCTGTTTCGTGCCTCATGTGGTATAGCATACTGGCACGTCGGTATAGAATATGTTTGACCGCATGGCGATTGTTGGCCACAAGAGGATGAGAGCATGCATGTGCTCCAGCCATGAGAACAGCCTGGAAGAGTAGAAGTGGTGGAGGCTTGTCTGGTGTACGGTAGCTGGCTATGAATTCGGGCATCGAGACAATAGGAAGAAAAGGGTGAATGTGTTCAAAGTAAGCCAACACAAGGGCATCTCGGACTTGCTGTGCGGGAAACGATGCCACCTCGGTTGCCAGATCCTGCGTTGTCGTCCCCCATATATCAGCTGAAGGCTTCCATGACTTGATCTGTCGGATAGGAGGATAAGGATAGTGTAGAGGTTTTCCACCACCCCAATGGTCACTGTTCGAGCTTCCCTCTTGTGGCGGTCCTTCGAGCGAGGCATTCGTTTCAGGCCCGGTATTGTCTGAAAGCGGCCGATTTCCGCCACCTCGGATTGAAGAATATGGTTGACGGAATGAACGATGTAGGTCAACTAAGTGGACGAGGTTGGACACTGCTGTACCCACATATGCTATGCGGAAGCTCTTGGTGGAGGCAAACACAGCCCAAGCGGCAGCGCCAATACCATGCTTGAAGAAGCGAGCAAGACCCTCACGGGCAAGCTGTTCCTGGCCATTAGAATTGTCTGCATCCTCCGAATTCTTGACCTGAAGAGTCGGCGAGGGACCCCCGGGTCCGAGAAGCGAGAGGTGGTTGTCTGTGGACTCATCGGCTCCGAGTTCCGGTTCCGGTAGAGATGCCCGAGGAGAGCTACCTTCACGAGTACGTCTCGGAGCAGTAGATCCACGACGGGGTGTTGCCCATTTCGCCGTCGAACTAGTTTTTGTTAGTCTTTTCAGAAAAAGTGCAAAGAAATTGATGAGCCTGGGAGTCAGTGCTGAAAAAAGACGACTTACCGACACTCCAAGCCTGACTTTTCACAGACTGAGCAGGGACCTTCGGGACGTAGCACAATGTCGCATCGGACCTTGCGACGACGGCAGACATCGCAGGCCTTGCGCTGTTGACGGCGCCGGGGGAGGTCCTGGTATTCTTGTTGCTGGTGCTGGTTGGATTCCATGCTGTGAGTGGATGAGGAGGGATCGGAGCCGGTGAGTGAGAGGGGTGTGCTTCTTTCTTGTTGCTGTTGGGGCGTCGGCTCTCGGGAGCGGGGGAGCCGATATGCGGGGATAACGTGGATATAATGATGCCTCGATGTAGCATTGTTCGGCATCAGTTGTGGTTGTACCGAAGAAGAAGAAGTAGATGCAAGTTGTATGTCTTCTAAGTTACTAAAAATCAATTGAACGGATGTATGGTCTATCCTCCCTAGTTAAAACTACACAATCTAACACCCTCATTTACAGCCTCACCCTCTTTAACATTCGACTCAAACTTGCCATCCTTAGTCGCAGCAATAGTAATCTCCATCTTCATACTCTCAATAATCATGACAATCTCTCCAGTCTTGACTTCATCTCCCGCCTTTTTCAACACCTGAAGAACCTTGCAAGGCATCGGGGCGTTGATACTTCCCGTGCTGGCTGGTCCTCCGGCGATGGCCACGCGTTGACTTTCATAGTATGATAGGACGGAGTAACAGTGGTACTCGAGAGGTGTTCCGATGGCGGGGAAGTGGCAGAAGACTCTTGTGAAATCTCCCGTGTCTGATTCGTTGGATATGTGGTTGCCTGTTGCGATGAAGCCGAGGATTTTGTTCCTACCGATGGTGACTTCGATGCGACCCATTTCACAACCTGAACCGTTTCCAAAATCGAGTCGTCGAGTTTGAAGGGAATGAATCTTGATAGAGAAGGTTTCGGAGTTGGGGAGAGTTTCGGCTCGGAGAGATGCACTCAATGCATTATAGGCCTTTGTGACAACTGCGGCGCCGTTTGCATCCTCCTCAGAGTCCACATCCGCAGAGGGAATTGGGGCAGTCTCGATAATGAATTCGTTCGATGTAGCCTTGGAAGAAAAGAGAAGACGAGAAACCCGTGCGTCTACAGTCGTTCCCTTGACGGCATCAAATCTTGTCACAACATCACATGGTGTGTTGATCTTGTCGAATCGCTGGTTTCGAAAGCCCAGCCGGACGTTTCTAAACGTGCTCCGTGACTTATGCTCATCTCGAAGTTTCCGTAGGAACAAACTTGGGATGATGGAGTAGATGTCCATTGGAATCTGTCCATTCACAGAGGTAGGACTCTTGAGCAGTGACTCGAGGTTGGTTGGGATGAATGAAGTGGTGTAATCCACACGTCGGAATCCTTCGTGGAGAAGACAGGCTTGAAGAAAGTGTTGGTTCGTTGAGACTCCCATGCAAACTGTATCTGCAAGAATCCGTGCCATTCTCTGAATAGCCATGGATCGTGTAGGAGCCCAGACCACAATCTTTGCTATCATCGAGTCAAAGTAGATGGAAACCCTAGCTCCACTCTCAATAGCCGTCTCGAAGCGCACATTCTCTCGACTCTCGATTGTTGAAGGGGCCCATACTCGGATAAGACCGTGTTGAGGAGCAAAGTCTCGTTGAGGATCTTCTGCGCAGAGTCTGCACTCGATGGCATGTCCGTTCTGAGGAATCTTCTGTAGATGGGGGACACTCTCCAAGCTTCCACCTGAAGCTACAAAGAGTTGGAGGGAAACGAGGTCGAGACCGGTGCATTCTTCTGTGATGGGATGTTCGACTTGTAGACGGGCGTTGACCTCGAGGAAATAAAAGTTTCCAGTCGCGACATCGAGGATAAACTCGACAGTTCCGGCTCCTTCGTATTTCAACAGTTCTCCAATCTTGACCGCTTCAGCGCACATGGCTTCTCGTTGCGACTGATTGAGCCAAGCACATGGAGATTCCTCGACAACCTTTTGGTGTCTCCGTTGAACCGAGCAGTCACGTTCCCACAGCGAAATGACCTTTCCATGGCTGTCGCCCATGATTTGGACTTCCACGTGTTTTCCTGCTTCGATGTACTTTTCCATGATGCAGTCGCTCAACCCGAATGATCGTTGAGCCTCTGACTGTGCTCTGTTGAACTCGGATTCCAGAGCCGACATGTCTCGGACGATGCGTAGGCCTTTTCCACCACCTCCAGCTGAGGCCTTGATCATGACGGGAAGACCAATCCTCTCGGCCTGCACTTGCAAGTCCTCGAGCTGGATTCCACTAGAGGATCCAGTAAATCCGGGAATCAAGGGTACGCTCGGCTCATGTTGGCTGAGGTACTCTTTGGCTTCTCTCTTGTCGCCCAAGGTATTGATGGCTGATGAACTGGGTCCGATAAAGATCATTCCCGCAGCTCGAACTGCGTCTGCAAACCGGGAATTTTCGCTCAAGTATCCGTATCCAGGATGAATGGCGTCGGCTCCAGCGTTGAGAGCGATATCGACGAGGAGTGGAATATTCAAGAAGGGATTGCCTTCTGTATTGTCCATGGAGCCAAGGCTGATGGCTTCATCAGCTTCTGAGACGTGCCTGGAGACGGCATCTCTGGAAAATGGTTAGACATTGGTGCTGGATTGTGGACACTTCACTTACTCATCGGCGTAAATCGCGATAGACTTGATCTGAAGCTTGCGACAAGTGGCAATAACTCGACAAGCAATCTCACCCCGATTGGCAATGAGCACGCTATTAATCCGTCTTGTGCCATCTTGCAAAGGCAGAGGAGCTACCCACAGAGGGTTTCTCGTTGGATATGCGCTAGTCTCCATGGTGATGTGTAAGCTCGAGTTGTTGGAGAATGAGTGGCTCCCGGCAAATCAGAGGTGATTGGGCTTTTAAGAAGGGAGGTCAGTGTCTCTACCGGCATTCGGCTTGGATATTTGTCGATCGGAGCGGGTTTCAAGGTCCGCTCTGCTTTCGCACCGGCGCGGACCGAAAGTGGGGCCGTTCCCGAGGAGGCCGGTTGGATGGGCCAAAAGCACCGGAGAATGGGGACTGTTCATGTTGGACGAAAGAAAAACGAAGCTGCAAGACTTGAAAGGCCTTCTTTATCACTCTGATATCTTGAAACATATTTGGTTGTCGACTGGAGATAGTCCTAGTGATTTGTCCGAAGCTGTGCAGGCAACAGGTAGCTTGGGTGCAAAAGCGTGCCCCGCAGCTCGGTCCGCATGCCGAGGCCGGCGAATAACCAAGCATCATCATCACGGGAGAGGCCGAGGCAAATAGAGCGACTCTCAAATTATCCCATGTTCCAAGTAGAACGAACTTGCACAGCATGCAGTGGCTGCTGAACCAGTCACTCTCGCGTCGTGGCTTACTTGAGATTCTACCTCCATCGCCCCTTGAATCGGGCCACGGGTGTCACTGACAGTCAAGCCGTCGTATGCTCTTATGGTTGTTGTTTCAAACATCTATTAGGTACCTTGATATCGTGAAGATCGAAACATCGGCAATGGGTGAGATAGAAATGAAAAGTGGGCAGAGATGTGCCCTTCATTGGTTGATTACCCCTCATCAACCTGCGCGTTTCATCTCCCTCTACACGAGCAATCTTACGCGGCATCTTACGACCATCACACTTCAACATCCGCTGGTAAATAACCCGTTATGCTTTGCGAGAGGTGCGACCAGCTTAGACTGGATAATCTCGAAAAGACCCATGCGGCAACTTCATCTGAGGATGGCAAGAGAGTTGTGGATTATCTCGCAATCCAGGACTTTGTGTATTCCTTTGCTGACAGGGCTCCTGGCTTTCCATCCCTCGAGGCATCTGAGAAAGCAGGCTGTGAGCTCTGTGCTCTGCTAAGGTCAGAGCTTGCGACGAGTCGTCTGAAAGACTACGATGGGCAGGTCAACGTCCGCTATAGATATCTGCTACAGGATGCCTACGTCCAGGGACCGAAGTACCCTGGAGCTCTGGTAGTCAATTTCGAGCCTGATGATCCGTCTCAGCAGGAATTTGGAAATGTCTACGTCTTGTCGATTCATAGCCACAAAGGTCGGTATCTTCTCTAGATGGGTGATGTTTGAGTCGCGACCACTGCTTGAAAGGTTAGCTAATTAGTGTTTGTATAGAATGCGTCCAAGAATGGCTTCAAACCATTCCATGGCCCGAGCGGGACGCGTTGTCGGCAAAATCTCTTGAGTTTATCAATGAATGTTTGGAATCCCCCCTTCGCTCTGAACCTGATCTTGACGAGGACTTTAACCCTACACGCCTTCTCGACCTAGGAGAAGGGAAGGATCCGACCGTCCGTCTCATCCTCACCAAGGATATTAAGACGCAGTTAAAATATGCGGCTTTGAGCTATTGCTGGGGACCTCCCGAGATCGCGAAACACCAGTCCATTACAACAGCTGAGTCTCTAAGCGACAGGTTAAAGCACATCTCATTAGAAGAGCTTTCACCTGTGATCCAGGATACTATCAGGTTCTGCAGAGGGATTCGAGAGCCTATACGCTACCTCTGGGTTGATGCACTCTGCATCATTCAACGTGACGGCCAAGATTGGCAAACTGAGAGTGGACTCATGAGCATGATTTACAAGAACGCCTTCGTTACGCTCTGTTCTCTTGGGTCATCTTCTTGCAAGCAGAGCTTCCTCTCAAGACGACTACCCACCATTACTGTCGACTATCAATCGCCATCCCAACCCAATATCAAAGGCTCTTACAGCATGGTCCTGAGAGGCGAGGTTAAGCTACCAACAGCCATTGAGATGATCGATGATGGTATCCGATGCGCCAACCTCTTTCAGGATCTTGACATTTACACAGCTTCGTGGCTGACAAGAGGCTGGACGTTTCAAGAATTCCACCTGTCCAAAAGAAGACTCTTTATTGGTCGAGCCGGCACGCACTTTTCGTGGAACGGCGATAGCAACACTTCCACACAGAGTGAAGATGGTATCTCAACCATCGGCCCTGGTCTTGTCTCGTTTGTGATAGACAAGCACGAGTGGAAAGCTACTCTCGAAAAGCTTGGAGAATTCTGGCACAAGGTCCTTTATGAGTATCGTCAACGTCAGTTGACGAATGAGACCGACCATCTCCCCGCACTCGCAGGCCTTGCGAGATGGGTAGCAGACTCGAGTGGTGCACAATATCTTGCTGGTCTCTGGGATACGCACTTGAGAACTGGTCTCATGTGGAGTTGCACATTGGACAGCCCGGAAAAAGATGTCGATAACGAACGACCGAGCTTATCCCAGCTCCTTCACGATCTACGTACAAAGTCTTTGGCCCCCTCTTGGAGTCCCCTTTCCCTGAGGGATGGTAGGAATGATTTTTTACCTTGGTCTTTGGGTATGGCGATGGATGATGGGGATGCGCAATTCGAGCTGCTTGACGTCGGTATAGATGTCGTTGATAAAGTCCGCAATCCATTCGGCGCTGTACGGTCTGGATTTCTCAGACTTGACGGGTTCGTCATGTCTCTGGATGGTACTGTCTTTTCACGTGGAGGTTCTAGCAATGACAATACTCGGAGATGGAACATCCGCACGGAACCAGATGGTGATTATGTGACACACGCTTTGCTGGACTTCACGCCTACCAAAGAGAAGGGTATGAAACGAAGCTCTTGCACGTTTAGATATTATAATGCTAACGTGGTGAATAGTGGAAATGGAGAAACTCGGCTTACTACTAACTTCGAGTACCCGTCCTGAAATTGCGTGGGCACAGAAAGAGGGCCTGATTATCTATCCTGTAGAAGGCACGGGAGACAGTGTGTATAGACGAGTGGGTGCTTTTCTTATTGCTGGCTCGGATACAAAGGCAGAGAAGAAATGTGTTAATATTGTTGAACGATCCGAGAGGAGGACTTTGACTCTGATTTGACTTTTCAAAGGGGAGGGCAAGCAATAGTAAACTAACTTTGGGTCAAAAATAGTTCTGTTCATGCAATGTTTGATATATGAGCCTATTCAATGAACTCCTAACCCCAGAACCACATGTTGGTTCACCCATTTCCTCGTCACCTCGGCCCGTCCCGATACTTTGGGTTTCATACCCTTGACGTTTCGAATATTCGCTTCGCTAGTGACGCGTCTTTTTTGTTCGCTCTGAGTTGACGTTGAGCATAGCTTACGCAAAAGCTACTGATTCGTCGGGATGTGGGTTGCCAGGACACAAGCCTAGTGGCACGATCTGGGTGGGGATATCGTCGCTATATGCGTAACTACTATGGTAGAAACATCCCTGGGTTTGATTTGGGAAACAAATGTCAATGTTTCTGTCGATGGGATATAAAGAAGCTGTTTCCCAGTCTATCTTGACTTTCTATCTCAATTTCAGCTCACACACTATCACACCTCTTCGCATTCCTTACAACTCTTCTCACCCATCTTAAACAGATACAACTCGAAACGGCAACATGCACGCCCTCGTCAAAGCAGGTCTTGGACTGATGGTTGGCGCTGCCACCGCTCAAACCTCCGCACCAGCGTCAGCTCCTGGCGGCAGCCCCCCTGGAGGCAGTGGAGGATCTTCCACCGTCAACAGCGGTAAAGGCCTCTACGACTTGACTGATGGTCAAGTCGTTGAAGGAGGCACCTACTCTTGCAGTGACAACGACACTAGTGTCTTTGTCGCTAACAACACTGTTAGCGCTTCCCTGGTTGACGTTACCGTCATCAAGTCGGGCAACACTTCCAACGATGACTCCAGCAGCTTTTACGGTCTCAATGCCGCTGTTTTGGCTGTTGGAAACTCGGTTCTCAACATTACTGGTGGTTCTGTCGATGACGTTGGTCAGGGATCTGACGGCGTTTTTGCCTATGGCAACGCTACCATCTACATCAGCGGCACTAAGATTAATGTTGAGGGTGGCAACTCTGGTGGTATTGAAGTTGCTGGAGGTGGCACCATGTACGCTTCAGACTTGACCATTGACTCCAACAACAAGGCCGCTATTCGCAGCGACCGTGGTGGTGGCAAGTTGGTCGTCGATGGAGGTGTTTACCGCACCTCAGGCCCCCAGGGTGCACCCGCTGTTTACTCGACGGCCAACCTGACCGTCAGCAACGCTATTTTGACGGCCTCTGGATCTGAGGCCCTCGTCATCGAAGGCCTGAACGAGCTTACTATCAACAACTGCACCGTGTCTGGAAACATGGGCGTTTCAGGAACCCAAGAGCTACACAACGTCATGTTGTACCAGAGCATGTCGGGCGATGCCGAGGAGGGCCTTGCCGAGTTTGTCATGAACGGAGGATCTATGGAGGGTTTCAGCGGCTGCATGTTCTACGTCACCAACACGGCCGCCTCCGTCACTCTCATCGGCGCTGAGCTTACCTTGAGCAGCGACAGCACCTACCTCTTCAACGTCTCTGGCAACGATGCATCCAACGGCTGGGGAAGCGTTGGCTCAAACGGCGGGGAAGCCACTCTGAACCTTTCTGAGCAGACCGTGACCGGTGATATCTATGCCGACTCGATTTCCACCCTCGAGGTTAACCTAGCCTCGAACTCCCAACTTACTGGCGCCATTAACCCCGACGGCACGACTGCTGCTGGTCTCGTCGTTGCTATCGACTCTTCTAGCACCTGGACCCTCAGCGGCGACAGCTACATTACTTCTTTCAGTGGTAGCTTGGACAACGTTGAGCAGGGATCTTATACTCTCTATGTCAACGGAACTGCGGCTTCTGCTTAATTACTACCTGTTGTGTTATAACTGTTTTTGTTTGAGGGGGGCCTTGGCTTGAGGAGAGGTATCAGCTGTTATCTAAGACTACAAGACGCAGTGCGTATATAGTTAGATCACTCTTCTCATAGCAATTACTCGAGAAAGAGAATACAAGTATTCATTCTCCCACAAAAAGTTATCCTTATAGTCTCCAACATCTGGCAATCAATCTAGCCAATCGCATCTTGTTAATCAAGAATCATAAACTACGCCTTCTGAAATAGGGTAGCCTTTCCGACTGCGTGGAAGTCTGCTCGGGTTGGTTGTCCCCCTGAAACACGGCAGAAAATGCATCCTCAAGGCAAGGATGGCCGAGATTATAATAGTGCCTGTCTTGAAGCCTATCATTTTGACTCAGGGCGCTGTGTGACCAACGGCTTCGTGAGCTGATGTGTATACTTGGAGAAAAGGGTAAGGAGCCCGCGGTTGTGGCGAGCTGGTGGTGGGGATGCATGAACTGCCGTAGACTATGTAGCCGGGGAGGAGTTCCGGTCTTATTTATCTCTACGCCACATAAAGGACATGATCTCATAACTCCAGCCACTCTATAGAAGTTCGGATGCGACTGATCCTGCCATGGGCCGTGTTCGACTCCTTTTGGCACGTTGCTGCTGTGCTGTGAGAGTGGTGGCTGGCTGATTTGAATACTAGGCTTAGGTCTAGACCACCTTGACTGAGACACCATGAGTCCCCCACAGGAGAAGGTCTAGAACTACCAGGATAGTCAAGATGTCAAGCTCGGCTCGGCCCGACTAGTCAACAAATAGTTCAGAGCACTTGAGCCCTGTAGTGTACGATACGGGCATCTATGAGACCTACGGCCCAGGAATGAACAGGGGGTTCTCAGCTCTGAAGCTGAAATCATAAGAGGAATGATGCTTTCACATACTCCGGGACACGCCATCAGTCCAGACCGTTCTCCGTGGTCCACTCTGGCACCAATCCCGACAGCGCCACCGTGCCATAGGCTTCGCGCGGCAGAGCTTAGTAGCACGCAACCCAGGGGAGCTTTGCTTTTGTTTAAAAGAGAGCGTGAAAGACGAGATATAAGTATCTAAAGCGTATGCCAGTAATAGATCGACACACCAAGCTTCATTTCGATCCCTTCACGCCATCATGGCTCCGACAACTAAGGACCCAAAGGCCAACGGCAAGCAGTCCGATGATGATGCGGCCATCAAGAAAGCCAAGGATGAGTACAAATCACTCAAGTCTCCCTGGACATTGAACCCCCGCAGATTCGTGCTCAACGCGGTTGTCCCCGGGTTAGCCGCCCTCACCTTGTGGTGGCAGCAGCCTTCAGGACTTACGGCACCACCAACAGCGCTGCGAAACTGTCTTGACAGCGTCTGTGCTGGGGCTGACGAGTGTGTGAGGTATCCCGGCAGAGGACATGATAACGATTACTTTCAGTGGCCTGCGCCTTTTAACCTGGAGCGTGTGGTTAGGCCTGCTGCTGTCGTTAGGCCTAAGGATGCCGAACAGGTGGCAGCCTTTGTCCAATGTGCGGCGAAGAACAAGGTTAAGGTCCAAGCGAGGTCTGGAGGGCATTCATACGCGTCAGTTTACCCCTCTCTTATATCCCTTTTTCTTCTTCTTTTTTTCGTTTTCTCATACTAACTCATTTGTAGAAACTATGGTATGTCACCCAGAGCCACCTGTCGTCTTACAACCCTTTTCCTAACTGATCCTAGGACTTGGAGCTGATGGTTCCCTCTCGATTGACCTCACAAACTTGAGATATGTCATCCTTGACGAAAAGACCTGGCATGCAAAGATTGGAAGCGGCAGCTTGCTTGGTGACATTGACGATTTGCTTGATCGGAAGCCGGGACGGCGAGTATTCCCTCATGGTGTGTGCCCGAGCGTTGGACTTGGAGGCCATGCCACAATCGTAAGTCGTCTCACCAGTCAATTTCCAACGCGATGAACTCATGATATTGTAGGGTGGTCTTGGTCCGTCGTCGCGCATGTGGGGAGCCACTTTGGATCACGTCCTAGAGGTTCAAGTTGTCATAGCCAACGGAAGCATCATCCGGGCAAGCGAGACGCAAAATCAAGATTTGTTCTGGGTGAGCGACTGAAATAAATACCAAGCAAGATATCTCTGACTTGTTTTGCTAGGCAATTCGAGGAGCAGGTGCTGGTTTCGGCATCGTCACTGAATTCGTCATGAGTACAGTCGAGAAACCCGAAGCCACTTTGCACTTTACGTATCGAACTCCGTATACCGAACCCAACAATATTGTACGCCAGTTTCAAGCTTGGCAAGCTCTTATTGTAGATCCAAAGTTTGACTATCGCATCGGCACCGAGTTCATACTGGATACGGACGGATCCAAGATTACGGCAACTTGGTTCGGTACCAAGGACGAATTCAACAAGTCAGGAATTGCTGCAAAGCTCGGTCTTAAACTTACACCAGTCGAGGCAAGATGGGTCAACACGAAGAGATGGCAGATCGAGAACGCAAAGCTACTTCTCTCTGACATCCCAATCAAGTTCAACTCCCGAAGTCTAGGGTTCACAGCCCAGGATCTTCTCACCCAGAACACAACCAGGCAACTCATCGACATGATCAATCAGAACAGCCTTCAATCAAGCTATAGATGGTTTGCTATTTTCGATGCCACCGGTGGGAAGGTGGCTGAACCCGCCATGAACTCGACGGCATATGCACACCGCGACAAGGTCATATTTTACCAGTCGTACATGTATAACCTTAACTATAACCTCACGGACAACCAAAATGACTTGATCAATGACATTCATGACATTGTCTTGCCTAGTGTCCCCGCTGGACGACGAACCACCTATCCAGGATACATTGATCCTTCTCTGAAGGATCCTCAGCAAGCTTATTGGGGTTCCAACCTGCCTCGACTCCAACAGATCAAAGCTGACTGGGATGCTGATGACGTTTTCCAAAACCCTCAGAGTGTTCGACCCTTGAAAAAGTAGGGAAGGTAGAGAGGATGCTGGCGTTGGAACGAACTTTGGTCTCTGGAGGTTTGGCCGCATAATGGTAACTTGTATTGTAGTCAGCCCGATTGATCGTTTCATCGTGTCCCTCTAGGATTCCTCTACGGTGTTTCATCTTTCTTGAATTCTGACATAATCGCTATTTTGCCACGTCAAGCTCTTAGCTTTAATAGGAGCTCATCCGTTCAAACTTGGTGCTTTACCCCCAGCCAACCGCCAAGGGTCATCCTAAGGTCTGGTCCCGAAGCTCTGTTGATATATCAAGATGAAATAATGGACAACTGGGCTGAAATCTCCATTCGCCTCACGTTCGTTGCCTGGTTGCATTGTCTTACTCTTGGCCATCCTGAAACAAGAGTACCTAGCCTAGGGCTGACCAACACGGAATGGATAGCCGAGATGAGCCTTGTGACTCACGTCCAATCACAACTCTCCAAAGCGGAGTGTTGTAACCTTTGACTCTTGGCAGCCGTATCAGATTAGATTGGGCGGGTAAATCTCACGCTTCTTAATAAACGGTGACAGCCTGCATTTTTCCTGTTGATCATCGACGCGAAACCTCTCCACCACCAAAATGCCCACCACGACAGCTTACTTTGGCACCACACTCTCGAATTTCGGGCCCTTGACGACAACTTATACGGCACCGTCCTCATGCTCTACCGGAACAGACCGCATAGTTCTCGTGCATCCAGATACCCCTAATGTTTTTCACGCGGTGCCGACGTGCAAGGCTCAACCAATCGGCGAATGCCTCCCCTCAGGTTCAAAATGGGACGCCAATGAGACTTCCACCAGTTCTTTTCAGTATGTTCGTGCATACTACTCGCCTGGCATAGTATGCCCAGCAGGATGGAGAACAGTTGGGACTCTGGCACACGCGACCAACAGCGGCGCGGATGTATCAGGCGTTTTCTCGAATACCCAGACTGCAAAAGCACGTGGTGGGCCGGATCTCCCGACAAATCTCGATCCTTTGGATTACTGGCTCCACGTTCTAGACGAGTCTGAAACTCTCGTACACTGTTGTCCAAGGTATGATGAAAACAGGGTCTTGTTGTTAACCAAGAAGCTAAAACTTTCGCAGTGGCTATAATGCCGAGGGCTTTGGTAACTGTTACTCTTCTGGATCCGCCAGCTCGCATACGTACTCAGAACGATGCATTCAGAGCTACTCTGTAGGTGAATTTACCATCGTACCAACACTTGATGGCAAATGTCTCTCTAGCCCGCTGGTATCGTGGGTGTTAGAGGCACCAACAACGTACACAGAGCCTTTGAAAACTACGGCAGAATGGACTTCAGACCTGATTGCTGCGACGTGGATTCCCGCGTTGGCCTTGGTTCATAAGGATTCAGATGTAGGGGAGGCAAAGAGCGGTTCTGATGCCGAGGAGACAGGGAAAGCTGAGGAGGGAGACGACGACAGCGGAGCGTCGACAAAAGGCGTAGTGTCTGTTTTTGCAGTTATGGTAGGGATGCTCGCTGGAGCGGGCATGTTGCTACCGTGGTGATGGAGGATGGACTGTTGAACAAGGTGTAGGATGATCGGGGGTATGAAGAAGTAGGCTTGACCTAGGTGGTTTATACCGGCGCTCGCAATAGACATTGGGGATTGATGGGACAAACAACAATACCCTTGGTTTCGTCAACTGGTTCCAATCCGGGACTTAACCTTGGGAAACTGATACTATCTAATGAGCCCATGAGCCTGATTTGTGCTCTGATAGATTAAAAAAAAAACGTATAAAACCTTGCGATATACCCTGCAGTTCTTTACTTCAGTGTGCATGATCTAAATCAGCCAATCAACGCCCTCCATCTTTAAGTTTCGGCATTCAAAGTTGCATAGCCGGACTCGGTCCGAGCCAAGGTTATTCGGTACCGAGTAACCGGCCCCACACCCACCGGGAGCCGGTCCGCATTTAGCATCGGAGCCATAAGAGTAAAGAGGAGAACAATGACCTTATCGGCCGGATAACCCCAGATTCTTTTTTAGTCGCACTTGGTATTCATTACCCACATTCAAAACACTTTGTTTCTTCCACTGACGCAATGGACGGTGGCAATCCAGAATCGAACCCCGAGTCTCCTTCATGGCAGACGGAGCCACGACAGAGAAATAATAGGCGGAGAGCTCGTCGGGCTTGCCTTTCCTGCCGATCTCGAAAGGTTAGGTGTGATGTTGTTGAAAGGTTTCCATGTGGGAATTGTAAGTGGGACAACAACGAGTGCGTCGTTGTGAGCCGACGTGGCGGAAAGTAGGTCAACACAAGCTCTTCGAAGAACATCGGACTAACCATGCCTTTGCAGATGTATCCGAGTACACCCTCCAGCAAGCGCCACCGAAGATTCCAGTGACCGACGAAATACCATCCAAGAGGCGGACACAGATCGATCGGCCAACGATTCGAGACCGATTAATTCTGCGGCCCCATGTTCAACTCCAACAGACCACTACGGCGTCGGCGAGGACATCGAGTATACAAGTGCGTTGTTGAAGGGAAAGAAAATGATTGCTTTAGCTGACTGCTGAAACAGCTCAGATGCTGCGTCTTGTGTCTGGCTACACTGGCGATGCTGGCATAAATCTCGGACCAGCCTGGTCAGAACCCGATAAACTCGTACCGACGGCCAACTCTTATGCCTCGAGCAATGGCACGACGGATTCCGAACAATCGAATAGACTACCTGGATTCATCAAACCACTAGCGTCATGCATCGACAGAGACGATATCGCCTACCTACAATCCAAGGGAGCACTATCGGCGCCAAGCATACAACTCCAGAACGCACTTCTCTGGTCCTTCTTCGAATACGTTTATCCATATATACCTGTTGTAGACATTGAAGAGTTTCTCGGGTCGGTGCACGATCGAGATGGTAATTCCGGCCAGGTTAGCTTGTTGCTATACCAAGCCGTCTTGTTTGCAGGGACAGCACACGTCAACATGGATCATCTTAAGAAAGCAGGCTTCAGCACCCGCAGAGAAGCACGCAAAGCCTTCTTCCACAGAGTCAGAGTAAGCTCCATCCCATAGCACCTTACAACATTGGTACTGACCTTGATCAGCTTCTATACGACTTCAACGCCGAACCAGATCGAGTCGTCATCATCCAAGCGCTTCTTCTCATGACACTCTGGTACGAGACTCCGAACGAACACCGAAACACCTGGCACTGGATCGATGTCGCAATATCGCAGGCCTTTGCTGCTGGCCTGCATCGAGATCCACCGTTCCTCAGCGCTCCACCGTTGATTCGCATTCAAAGACTCCGTCGACGGATATGGTGGACGTGTCTGATGCGTGATCGGCTGGTGTCCTTGGGTATGAAGCGTCCTCCAAGGATCAACGATGAAGATTATTGCGTTACGATGCTCGAAACGGCGGATTTTGCTCCTGCTGATTTACCAGAGAATGAACGAGGGCAGCTGCAAGACTTGTGCTCTTACATCAATGACAGTCGCAAGAGAATGGCTTTGGCTCGGTTATGCATCGCCAAAGCAAATCTCTGTCGCCGTCTGAGATATTATCTTAGATCGCGATATTCTGTCTTTGCTGAGAACGCTGGTGATGAAGCTGCTGAGGCTTTCACCATGTCAAGGCCAGATGACAAAGCTGCATACGTCTCCTGCAGCGAAGATCTGGTTGCTTGGCAAAAGTCCTTGTCGAATGACTGCAGGTATCGAACTCTTTCGAGTGATCTCGTGGCCCATGAGGACAGCACTGTTGCCCTTCATCGCACAATACTTCACATGATCTACTACGCTTCAATATCTGGGATCCACCGGTCCAGATTTACTTTGCTCTTACACGACAAAGACTCTTCGTTATTTGATCAAGAAGTCTCAAAGATTTGGATGCAACATGCAGCAATCCGGGTGTCCGACATGGCTGGGGAGATTCACCAGCATGGTCTTGATGGATTTCTACCGACTTTAGGCTTGAGTGTTGTTGTTTCGGCTGCTTCGGTTCATCTACTCGAGATAAGAGGGGTCATTGATGCCGAGAGAAAGAGGGCTTATGAGGGATACCGAAGATGCATGGTGGTACTCGACTCACTGGCCGACATGTACGTCGCCGCAGACCTGGCAAAAGATGCAATGGAGTGGGCATTTGTCCAGCCATCCGCTAGAGCATCCGAGCCAAGTGACGAGGTCGAATCAATGGTGCAGTCATCTCAAAGCCCAACGGCTTTAGATGCCCCGGTTGATATCGACAGCCTGATAAACGGCAATCGCCAGGGGTGCTCGGCGCCGACGGAAAGTAATGGGCCGGACCATGATGAGTTGGGCTTGGGCGGCCCGGGAGGCGATTTTGAGGATGTTTGGATGGATTATCCGATGGGAGAAATGGATAAGTTTGGAAATAGTGTCATGTTTAGTGACATTGACTTGTAAGGACTTGGAAGGTTGCAGAGAGGGGTGGGTGTGTGGAAGCAAACTTCAGCGGCTCTGGATATATCACATGGTGAATGTAATGGATGAACTATAGTATAATATTCTTTTTAACCAATGCCGTATTCATATTATACTTGGCCCCAAAACATAGCAGCAGTACGATAGCCACTATATGATCGCCGTTGTGCGGCATCAATCAAGTCACGTAAGTGGCCATGACAGACCTATCACCACGTTCAATCAGGACAGAGTCGAGTAGGATGCCTAGTCTCCACTAGAACAATGGGCTCAGGTTGTGTGAAGGATTCTCACGTGACTGTTGCATATATCAAACAGCTGTTGGTCAACGCTCCCAGCCATCATCTTTTCCCTCACCCGATGAAAATTTCTGGGTTGTTTATTTCGCCATGAGCCAAGTCACGACGATGGACAGTCTTCCTCTTGAAATACTGAACAGAATTGTTTTACATCTCAAGGCGGAATGGCGTTTAGACCGTAATAGCCGTCATGTGTATTGGCGGATCCCCAGGACTCCGCTGGCTACATACGCCACCATTTCTCGCAAATGGCAGAGTATCGTGGAACCCTTCACCTTCCGAAGTTTGGTACTAAGCCAGATGAGACTCGAAGTAGCTGAAGCCTACAACTATCTCACACCAGCTCGTCTTGCCCATCTCCGCCACGTCACCTTCGACATCCAGTTCCCCGCCCACGACCTCCATGTATCCACCAATCCCGAAGATTATGATGACCAAATTGTGTTCAACAAGGCCATTAGACAGATGTTGGGCGTTCTTTCGCGGGTTCCACGCCGCGACACCCCCCTCATCACCCTGACACTCCTGGCAGGGCCCTCAAGGGAGCATTGTATTCCTTGGGTTGGCCATAGAGAAGAGGAAGAAGACAAGGTTTTCTCAGGAAAACTTCGGAAAACATACTTGGAGCTCCCTTCGGATTGGGATAGAAACATCCAAGACGTATCTGAGATATTCCTTTTCCGGGTAAATTTGGAATCACACGCCCTGGTTTTCGCTCCAGCCTCGATCAACATGATAGCTAGCAAGATGACGCGCTTGAAAAAGGTTGAGTGGTGTCTATGTGATGGGGAGAAGATAAACAACGAACTCCGCATCCGTCAGAGAACTGGTAAGTGTTGAGAATTTGGACCCACGCATTGGCTTCCTCTCGTTTGTGGATATTAATAATGAGTTTTGGTAGAGTTTGCGTATACCTTGAAGCTTCTGCCGAGATCGATAGAGAATTTCAGACTCGAATACATCCGGAAGCCTCCCACAGACAGGACTTTTCAGCCTCAGAGTATTATGCCACCCGATGCGACGAGCGACATTCTAAGCCGGGAACTCCACTACTTCTCTCAAAGGGATAACTTGAAAGAATTCTCGCTCGATGCCAGCGTCGATAGCAGCATCCTATGGCCCGAGTCTCAGGATCCCGGGAGCGAATCGTCGACCTGGCCTAACCTGTTATGGTTTCACATTGAACTAAACGGTGTCTTGCCGTCAGGCGAATGGATCCAGATGCCCGACCCTGAGGCCGAAGAAGAAGAATTTAACGGAAATTGGGATTGGGACGATGACCCACACAGCGAAATTCCCGGTGATGAGTACGAGAAGTGGTCCGATTGTGTACACAACCCGATACACTTTGAGCGATTCGCCCTGGCGACCGCAAGAGCTGCGAGCCGGATGCCAAAGATAAGGGGACTGTATGTGACCTACCACGACATGGCTGAAATGGGTATTGGGTTCGTCACTAGCTTTCTCGAGGAGTCTTGTTGTCTGGAGTTTACGAGACAACCACCACGAGAGCCCAGTGAGGAGGTATTGGAAGCTTGGCGCAAGGCCGTTGATCTTCACGGCATGGAATGGAATGTTCATCTTGCATGTTGGGGGGATGCATACTATTTCTATGACCTCTAGCCATAGGGGCGTAAAGTTGGACAAAGTATGTCAAGAGATTATAGGTTGGCCGAAATGGCGAATCATGTTCCGCTTTTGTTCGTTTGGCTTAATACACGATAATAACACTTAAAGAGGGCCATTTTAAACCATGGAGAACCGGATATACAAGTGATAGTGATAGACTCGTCATCAGCCACGATTAGGATGCCTTTACCGACTGACCAGCTTTGCAGGAATCAGTTTCTGGACGATGAGGCTTCGGGCGGCGAGAATGCAGGGTCCGACGCAGGATCCAAGGGAGGGAACGAGACCAACCCGGAGATCATAAAGCGAGTGCAAAAGTTGGTTGACGCGTATGAGGAGTCGGAACGGGATCCATGGACCAACCCATTCGACTGGGATCAGGAGCTGGGCGAGGTGGTTGTGGACATGGTCATACAGCCCGTGCTTGTGATGCTGGCTGCTATTGATCGAGTAAAAGCCAATGAATAATATGTTACGATAAGGCCAATCGATAGAGCTTCGAGAAACGTAGACACAAAGAAGCCAGCGTGTCCCCAGCGCATCTTCATATCAAAACTACACATGATTTTCAGGCTCATCGTCACAGTTTTTGCACCCAACCAACAACATCTTTCATGGACCCCTCGCAGTGACCAAGCTTCAGAGTCTCATCAACTCCACCGATAAGCCAAATGATCCCTCCATCGCAGTGGATATCGCGAGTTACCTTTTCAGAAGGTCTTGGGGGTTATATCAGGTCATGTTTTTTGTCCCACGGCCCATAATAGCAACGGCTGCTGCAACGTTGACGCCAGGCACAACAAGCAGGGTAGGGATGTTGAATTGCCTCACTGAATCTCGAGTGCGGGCCATGTGCACTGACTGATACTAGTACTATGCTAACAACCTCCCTGAGTAGATCACCCGGTCAGAGGTGAATCGGCTCCGGAGATAAGTGGGGGGGACATTGGCTCTGACCTCTTCGCCGAGGGGCCAGCTATCAATGCAAGCCCGCTTGTATATCGACCACGTGGATGAGCTGTCAAGTCTACCCGACAAGCCCCCTTTTCTCAATGAAACACTGTACACGTGGTTAAGTCACGGAAAAGCGAGTCCGAGTCGTGGGAAGCTAGTCCCCAGCTTTCTCCGCACCAGAAAGATCCCTGTCATCATTCCCAAAGTGAGATCATCTGCCTTTTGCCCGAAACAAGCGCCCGCTGTGGGACACACACACGCACGTCGTGCCATGAAAAATGCTGGGGACATCCTGGGGTTTAACCTTAGAAACTGGCATGATCGGATGCTGCGGACCGGATCCGTTGCGGGCCGTGAAGGGGGGTTTTCCCCATGAGTCGTGCTCTCCCTTTGGTTGAATGTTTCTCTGTGATTGATCCTTGGCTTGCGTTGGCGATTGTGCAGGTTTCCCTGCAGTGTTGCATCTTGCATCCCTCGTCGTAAACACCTGAATCAGAAGGCTTGAATCCTTTCGACAATGACTCGAAATGTGCTGATGCCTAGAGTCTAGTAACCCTGTGAATATCGTGATGCTCTCGTTTATCAATGCCTCCTTATCAAGGACCTCCCAGTAAACCCACAAATTCAGAGGTTGCTTCTTCCCCCCTCCTTGAGGCTCTGACAGATCATGTTTCCCTTTCCCTCTTTCCCCGCGTTTTACAGCCGTGCGTTTCCTCGGACGTGCGTTCCTCGGCCCACGCGATCATGTAGATCAAGGGGGAGGGGTATTTTTTGCGGCTGCGCCTTTCGGTTCAAGGAGGGGGTTGCTAGCTTCTACCAACGATATTCAAGCATCAAGCGAGTTGTTGCAAGTTGACCCACCGCATGCTTCCATCGTTGCTGTTAGCTCCGTTGAAGTTCAGGTGGCATGCTTGTTTGTTCCCCTGTTCGCATAGAGATGGCATGCCAAGGAAACCCGCGGTCCGAAGATGAAGCTGAACATCGGGAGTCGGAGGTGGTCTGATTGTTGAAGCTGGAGTTGGAGGTATAAATCCGGGCTCTTTCTTGAGGATAGTCCTCTCTTTCTACTCATACAATTTCTATCACTTCTATACATTCCTCTCCTCCCTCACTTTACTGTATACACACAATGGCTTCCCTCGAAGTTCCCGCTCAGCAGCGTGCTGCCATCCGCCAAGGCGTCGGCCCCGAATCAACCACCTCCATCGAGACCATCGATGTCCCCAAGCCTGGCCCAGGTCAGATTCTGGTCAAGGTCAACTGGTCTGGTCTCTGCGGCTCAGACAAGTCCCTCCTGCACAACGAGTGGAAGGACTTTGGTCTCAGCATGATGGACGTAACCAAGGGTATCGCCGGCCACGAGGGTGCTGGTCCTGTCGTTGCTGTTGGTGAGGGTATGGAGAAGAGGTGGAAGGTTGGTGATCGTGCTGGTGTCAAGTGGATTGCCAGCACCTGTGGCGAGTGCGAGTTCTGTCTTAATGGTGTGGATGAGGTGCACTGCCCCAACCAGACAAACAGTGGTTTCTCTGTTCCTGGAACATTCCAGGAGTACGTCATCGCTGATGGTCGATACACCACCAAGCTCCCCGACGGTGTCCTCGATGAGGAGGCTGGTCCTATCATGTGTGGAGGAGTCACAGCTTACGGTGCTTGCAAGCGGTTAGTCCTTGTAAACATCAAAAAGCACAATAATTGTACTAACTATTCTTAGATCAAATGTCAAGCCTGGCCAGTGGATTGTCCTTCCCGGCGCTGGTGGTGGTCTCGGCCACTTTGCCGTCCAATATGCCAAGGCCATGGGCATGCGAGTCATCGCCATTGACGGCGGAGATCACAAGCGCGAGCTGTGCATGAAGCTCGGCGCTGAGGTTTTCATCGACTTTAAAGAGACCAAGGATATTACAGCCGAGATTATGAAGATCACAAAGTACGGAGCCCACGGTGTTATCGTCACAGCTGCTACTCGGGCAGCCTACGAGTCTGCTCCTGGGTTCCTCCGTCCCAATGGCACTGTTGTTGCTGTTGGTCTTCCTCAGGATAGCACCATCATTGCTGGATGTGCCCCCATGACTATGGTTCTTCGACGGTTGAACGTTGTCGGAAGTGTCGTCGGTAATCTCAAGGATGTCGAGGAAGCTCTCGACTTTACCGCCCGAGGTCTCGTCCGGGTAAGTCCAGCCCCGCAGCTTCCCAAAGTTTCAAATACTGACTCTTGAACAGCCTATCCTATCAAAGGGCAAGCTTGAGGACCTCGATGACTGGGTCCACAAGTTGGCGACTGGTCAAGTTGCCGGACGCTGCGTGCTTGAGGTCACGGCCCAGGCTTAAGAGAGGTGTTATATGTACAAGTAGAAAGTGATTTGGTGTAGCGAGTGGAATTAAGTGTATGAGAAAGCGAGCGTGGTTTGATGAAGAGAAGCGGCCTATGAAATTTGGCACGCCCAAGTTTTGAGTAAACAGTCAGGAGACTAGATAAACAAAGAAATCATCATTATGAAGATTGAGGCATGCCTTGCTTCTAGTTTACTTAAGTGCAGCAGTACCAATCCTCTTACTCATTAAAGATAGGTGGTAATTTCGCTCGGTACGTTGATATCATACAAGGACCACTAGTGCAATCACTGAAATATTTCACACCTTTCGAAGATGTCGTCGTAATGCCAGCTTTATTTAAATGGAAAATGTTAAACAATACTCACTAGGGCCTTGAAATAATTTTAATAAAGCACTTTTCAGTCAATGAATGAGAGAAAAGAGACGCAATAATGAGTGATTCTCTCGTCAAGAGATGCCTCATAGCCCCTGAGGAGTATATGGTGCATCCTATGCACACCCCACCTCTGTCCTATCTTACTTTCAACGACAAGAAGGAATTGTGCTGCCAAGAAGTGACGTGGGATTTAGGTTTTGCTCGATCGGCCAAGCCCTGTCTCCCGTGTCATCCTTCTGGAGCACCTTGATGGCTGCCAGCTGCCTTGTAGATCTTGGGTGACACTCAACCCCTGACTAGCTTGCAGCAGAAAGGGACCAACAAAGTCAAACAGCCGAACCTGTAACGTTCAGGTTGCATCATTGCGTGGTTGCAGCTAACAGTGTGCCACAATAAGCCACCTCCGGGAATGACATCTACCGGCACGGGCCGGGAAGCGGAATATTTGATATAAATCCCGCTTGTAAAATTCAATTTCACCTTTTTGATGGTACCGTAGGATATGTCATTCAGTCATTTCAATCGCTATAGATACATGATACAATACAATCGCTAATAAGTCTGCTTCGAACCCGGTTCTCTCATTTTCCAACGCCTTCATTTCCTACACCACCCTAACAACATCAAGACTTGTCTAGCTTGCAGACAAGATAACCGCAATCCTCCTCGTCTTGGAAAGACTTCTTCAAAGGAAAAAGCCGGTAGCCTTGTCTGAGGTTTTCAAGCTTGGCCATCCCCGATGCCATGGTGGAATGGCGAGGATAACCCTGAGTATCTGACGATACTTTGACAGACCATTGTAAGAAGACAAGGCTGGGATACTGGGTCTCGACTTGAAAGTCAAGACGAGAATCGATTATTAGATCGTGTCGCTGAAGGGGGATGCTTCTGGTCCGCCTCTTTGTCTGGGATGCATCCTGTTTGTGTGCATCAGCTACCAGAAGCTTGATCTGGACGTATGCAGATGCATTATCTGAAGTTGTCTCTGGCCAGCAGAGATCTTTGGTCATTAGTACATCGATAGAGAACCGTAGTTCTTGGATATCGTCGGGGATGAGCTCCGGAGGCTGGCGAAGTCTATCTGGTTTCAACACGTAACCAGAATTGTCGGTCCCGCCATTAAACATGGCGTAGTTCAGTCCCATATTAAGGTCGCTCGTCTGGTAGTTCAAGGCTGCCATCTGCACGCCGTATCTCCAATACTGGAGAGGGCTTAGGTTGGATGAGTCAATTCGACTCGCGTCGGGATATACTCGCACCATGTGTCGAGTGTTGAGGAAGCCAAGAGGGCATTCACCGTCCTTCTGTTTCAAGTAGGACTTGAAATTGGCCTCCGAGACGGAGTAGATGAAGTTTCCAGTTGCGTCGATTTTACTGGGACGGGGTAGCCTTTTGCCGGGACCATAGACCGCAAGGTCCTCCAAGGGACCATTCACGGAAGGTTGGGGTTGGGAAACCTGACTGGAAGACTCTTGGCTCCCGACAATAGATTCAATATTCGATATCGAGTCGGTGCTTTCTGTTTCTGTCAGGTTGCCTTGACCCTGGGATTGTCTTGGTGAGGGAGCGTCTTTGAGCAGTTCGGCCTCTCGACCCGATCCCGCACTTTTCGCAACTTTCGCCTTGATCAAGATTCTCCCTCGCAACTGTGACGGGGAGGGAAGTGGTTCTGAGAGTTCTGAGAGAGGCTCTGTGACCAACCGAGATCCAAAGGTTTCCCTCATTATCCTAGCCATGATGACTTTCTGGCGAGGACTGCAATGCACCTCCAGCGAGATCCAAAGAGGAAAGTCTGAAGTCACAAAAGCGTACTGATTGATGGCGTTTATCACATCTTGGAAACCGATAGATGCTGTCAAGCTGTAGCCGTGCTTAACAATCGGTTGTCCATCTCGCCCGTCCCAACAATCCACCTCGATAGATCGACATCCTTGAGAAAGTGCTGAGATGTAACCTCGGACCGTTGAACGTGTGAGGACCTGACGTCCCATAAGGTATGTATTGTGAGAACTGCAGATGAAATACTCATTGATGGGTCGGTCAAGATCATATTGGAACGGCGTTTTTCGGATGGCTAGGTTGTGCTTTGACAAGAGAAGCTCACTGATCCCATCGACAGATATTCTGGGAGATTTTAAGGATATTCCTGCTTCAAGGCCGTCCAAGTCGGGAATAGAATCCCAGTCAAGGAGTGATGACCACGGTGAGGACTTCTCAAGCCCAACATCTTCGCCCTGAACATTCTTCATGAACTTTAAGAAGTCGGTAACAGAGACGCCATGGTTGAGACCGCCAGAGGAGCCTGAGATATCTCGACTCAAGATGATATCGGCCAGATACTGGTGATGGTTGTGTGTCCCTGTAGCAGAGGACAAGAGACCTGGGCAGCCCTTTGTAGAGCGATCGGATTCAGAGGAAGATGAGACGCGCATGGCCTGAAACTAAATGAGTCAGAGTTAAAAGATGTGGTGTAATGTATACTCACAGGAGCCTTCTCTGAGTCCGTTGGGTTGGCCCTTGCTGTCCAACTTGCAAAGCCTTGATGCACGAGATCCAGAAATATGGGTATTAGGAAGATGCCGATGATGATAACCAAGTGCCATGAAAGCACCATGTATCCCAGTAGGATCTTGGAGGGAAGGTCAGTAACTCCTGGGAGAAATGCTGTATGCAGTGAAAAAAGGACCAGTCTCGATCCGTATAGAACTCCTGAGAGTGAAACCAAAGAGGATAAACCACTCCAATATGCCATGCACATCAAATGGACAAGCTCACATCCGAGTAAAACGCCAAATTGGGCACGAACATGTGCTTGTAAACCCCCGAGAAGGATGCCACGGAATAGCACCAAACAAAAGATGTTCAATGCGTGGTATTTACGTGCCTGATCTTTTGACGCTTGACCACGAACACGAGTTTCTCCTTGAATCACAAAGAGTCCAATGTCTGCTGAGGAATTGGCCTGAATCCAGGTCCACCAGAAAGAAGACAGTAAAAGCACAAGAACAAGAATGGCGACAGCCGAATTTTGTATGAGCATGCGGCGTGTAGAGAGTTGATATGTAGACCAGGCGCTTAGAGGAAGCAGAAATAGACTGAGGAACAATCTCGAAACGACCCATGAACGTTCTTTCATACCTGACACAGGCTTTTGATTGGTGTTTGTCGAATTGGGCGATCTTTGCTCGCGAACGATTTCCCGAACGTGAATAGCGACAAAGAAGAAGAATAGAACAATGAGGGCCAGGACTATAGTGTTGAACCAGTTCTTGATCATGATGGGGGAGCCGGTGATTTGTGTTAGTATCACAAAACCTGGTTCACCAGTAAGTGTCCCGTTGGTCTCGTAGATGCCATCCTTGACACCAGCGTATGGTGAATAATTCGTTACTGGGCCTGCGGGCAACATCAAGGTGGACCAGCTGCTGAAGCCGATCAAAGGTTGAAGGAAGCCGGGATATCGGAGGCTGAGTGCACCAGAGAAGTAGATGAATTGGATGTACGCCAGCATTTCGGAGGCTCTGGCCATGCGGTGGCTGTTCCTGTCTTGGGCATCCGGAAAGATAGCGAGGGGTTCATCTTGCTGTGAAGGCCAAGAGGCAACTAGAGCAGCGACAGAAAAGACGAGAACAGGAAGCCAGAAACTAACGAGTTGTGTCCAGAGTCGAACTTCGGGCGTTAGGTTGGCATTGGCACAGAGCAAAGGCGTTCCATCGTGAGTAGTCAGGTTGACTGTAGTTTCGAAGGTGTCGAGAAAGGTAGATCGGTTGAAATTCGAAAGTATCTCGAGTCTCAGCCTGGATGCTAACGGTCCATACTTGGCGCAAGAAGTGTTGACGATCCGTCCAGGGTACTGATGAGCGCCATTGTAGTCGACCACCGTAAACACCGGTACAAGATCCAAAGGAGAAGCCGCATCGCATTCGGTACCGTTGGCATAGTTCGCGATTAGTCGAAACTTGGTGTCGAAAGTGTCGCTGCTGGTGTTGACAAACGCTCGAAGACCCTCAGGAATCAACCTAAAGTCCGCAGCATCAGTGTCGCAGTTCCGGAACTGAACATATGCCGCATGACTCGTCGTCACCAGCAGCGCCCAAAGGGCAACGCCTGGAAGCATTGGAATTGAACCAACGCAAGCGCTGGTTGAGCGAAGCCGTTGTGCTACCTCAAATACATGGAAAAAGCGGTGATGTACAACAAGTTAACAACGAACGAAACCCCCTTGAGGAAAGAATTGGGATGGATTTCCCCATGCTGATGGAGCCGATCCATTACTCAGCAGGAATGATGAAACAAACTAGCACCAAGCTATCCAATAAGACGAGGATGCCAAGGTTCGTATTCTCAAGTGATCTTTAGCTTGTGCTATTATTGGGTCAGGCTAGACGAGTCATGGGTCCCTGCGTAGGTCCCTGTATCCTCGGCTGCCTCTTGATGGGTCGATCATGATGATATTTACTCGTATACTTGCTGTTTGAGAAGGGTTGGGAGGTTCTCCCGCCAATGAAGTTTATGAAGCCGAATGCCGAGACACAAGGATAGTGCTTGTTGATAATGCCCAGCCTGAGAACGCGTTCATGCTCTATAGGGTAAGAGGAAGAGGAATCTTTGAGGTCATGAACAACAGGTGAAGGGCAAGAAGAGACAATGAAGATGCCTGGCTATCCTTGACATTTCTTCACTTAACTAAAGAATCGCCCCCCGGCCCATATGCAAGATAGTATTAAATACTGCAAAGAAGAGGGAGAGGACTAAGATTGTAAACTAACTCGGCTTAAGGTTGGCTTGACTATGTATCTACGGAGCGGGAACTTATCCCCTAGATGAGCATTTGAGCCAACTGACATGAACCAGAAAAGGCGCAAGATCAAAGAGTATTAGCACTCTGGATAGCAGCGTATATAATCCTGGCAATTGCCAAAGCCTTCTCTTCCTCAAACTTTCTCGCAACAACTTGGACACCAACAGGTGCCCCATGGTAGATGGCTGGGTCATCTATAGAATAGGTCATCTTAAGTCGGACAAAAAGGAAGGCTCTGGTTGCTTACATGATTCCCAGTTAAGCTTGTCCTTCTCTCCCAATGGCTCGTAAGAATCGTCAAAGACGTCAATCTTCTCGTCGGCTTGCGTCACGGGGATGACGACGGCCGAGTAGTTCATCAGGTTAATTGCTTCGGTGTATGCTATATCAATTATTAGCTGCAATCATTCTCTGAGATGGATTTGACTGACCAGTGTGGTAGTATTTGCCCGGAATCACGGCTGCATGGGGAGCAACAGGCATAATCACTGCGTCAACTTCTTGGCCTGGACATGGCACTGTTAGACATGCACTTGGGTCAAGAGAGCAGGACTCACCATCTGAATTTGCAGTGGAATTCCAGTAATTATAGTACTCGCGTTCGTAGGCGAGGCCTTGGAGGGTTAAATCTTGGTACTCTAGCAATCCCATCGGTGGTCTAAGTTGAAAGGGGCGTTTTAGGTCTGGAATCAATGGTTCTCCTGATAGGTCAAGTTGCTGATGGATGTCGTGGGCACCATCGGCCATGAGAAAGGCTTCCTGTGGTGTGCTTTTTAGCTGGCCATATTCCTCAAATGGATCAATGTCGAGGGGTCGAAACCTACGTGAACTCGCTTGGCTGTGGCTTGTGATGGCGGCTCCCAATCTACCACCTAATAGAAGCATTAGTAAGATAATCGTCACTTGTGTCAGGATATTGCGGGCGGTAATACCTTGTGGCCAGAGCTCTTGAGGGCATCTTGAACAATACGCAAACCTCGGACAACAGGAGGATGGGGTCCAACGACGCCATCAGTCCAAAAGACACCTATCTTTAGAGGCTGTGTGGTGGATTTCGCATGGCCACTCTCATCTGCACGAGACATGTACGAATCAATCACTTCCTGCCGGAAAGGAATCGGCAACACTGAAGGGTCACGCTGCCAGGGCTTCGTGCTGAAAATGGACTTCAAGAGAAGCTCCAGGGCATCCAGCGATGTCCCAAGGAACCCAACAGTCGACCGGTAAGTGTTCTGACCAGGGTTTGTATTCGCCACGTCGCGGTAAGAGAGGCGCTCTGGAGTCGGCTTGATGGAAAAGACACCGCAGAAGCCTGCTGGAATGCGTACCGAGCCCCCGATGTCAGTACCGACCCCCAGAGAACTCCCGCGAAGAGCCATCAGTGCACCTTCACCTCCAGAAGAGCCTCCACATGACAGATGCTGATTGTGGGGATTCAGGGTCTGTCCGATGATGTTGTTCTTGGTTTCGCCAAAGAGAAGTGTCTGGGGGAGGCTGGTCTTGCAGAACAAGACTGCCCCCAGAGACAGCAACTCCGTGACAATCTGACTCTCGACTTGGTGGCTCTGCTTTGGATCTGAGATGCCAAGATTACTTCCGATCCAGCCCACGTAGCCCATTGTAGTGTCGACGCCTTTGACATGGAACTGGTCTTTGAGGCTGATGGGGAGGCCATGAAGTGACCCAACTGTCTTGTTGTTTTTGGCGTAGTAGTCATCTAAGTACTTAGCTCGATCGAGTGCTTCTTCAAAGAAGATTTCGTGGAGGCAATTGTTCTGCAAACATGCTGCTTAGTGGCAGGGGATAAATGGGAACGCTGAGACGTACGATTTGATGGGCAATGGCCGCCGTCCTGCAGAAGGCGGTTGTAACCTCTGTCGCGGACAGTTTTCCGCTACTGATTGACTCGAGTATCGGCAAGCTGTCCATAGATGTGATGGAAACAGTGCGCTTGTCCAAAAGCCCGTTGATGAAGGAGCCTGTGAGGCCACGCTGCTGGGCGGCTCGTTCCAAGTCTTCGGGCGCAAGTCTCCATGGCTGCGGGATCTTTGCCAGGATCGCCTCTCGCTTCGCAGCGGCGCGAGCTTCCCACGACGATTCATGCATTCGCATGGCGGTAGAGAGATGTCTTGTCGGTAGAGGATCTCCTTGGTTGAAGGTGAAAGCGGGGAAAACGTCAAGTTGAGCAGGCAGGCTGTGACACATAAGAGATACACAGCGTCGTCATTGGACATGTGACCTGCCTCGCTAGAAATCGCGATTAAACGATGAGAGTGAAACTTTTGATGAGGTTGAGGATAGGATTATGCTTGTGCGAGTATACAGGAGGGTTAAGGAAGTTGCCTGAATATACTCTAATTATTAGTTTATGGTGAATCCTGGGCTCTATGAGGATCCCTAAGGTGATGCCTAAATAATAGCTGGCTTATTTATTCAAAGTCCGCGGACAGCCAAGAGTCGTTTTCAAGGACGTACTCCTCTCGTATTAATTGCCTTCAGATCAGTCGTGAGGTCTCTAAGCTGACCCCTCTCTCACGCAACGCGCCCGGAAGCATATGTGGCTCTGGGGACCGTTGCCAATTCCACATTGCATCACTGCATTGCAGTTGGGAAGTTATATATCCTCCAGAACTAATAACTAAAGAAAATATATGCAATTGGTCAAGTCCCTAAAACAGCCAGTAACCTCCCCAAGACCGAGTGCGCTGCAAAGTTACAGATCGAATGCTCAACATCTCGACCCCACAGTTCCCGACACCAGTGCAATCCCTGAAGCACCGTCTCTGTTTCTTCAGCGGGAGATGGCAAGTTGTCGGCTGCGTTCAAAGACGACAAGAAGCCTGTGGTTCGCGTCCACTGACCCCCAATCACAAGGGCAGCTATAAGAAAGTCCTCCTTGTACAGTTCTGCCACCACACAGCCTGCAAGCCGGCTGAACCCTGTGTCTTCAAGTATGCATCTCTGCTGCACCAGAATTGAAATGGCGCATTCTGTCTCGGCTAATGGTGAAAATATTGCAGCTCCTGCCGTTTCGAGAAATGTGTTTGAACGGGAAGCCAAGTGATAGATGGTCAGCAGCACACGGCGAAAGTAGACCACAAGCATGCATCTTTGAAGGCACATCCACGTGCTTTCAGACCCTGCAAAAACCCTTTCGGTCTCTCGTAGTAGGCCCCTGACCAAAATGTCGCCCGCGATGAGATCTGCAATTTGGGGCTCTGTGGCACTCGGTAGATTTGCCAGGGAGATGATTGTAGAGACCAACGGCAGTGATCTAGAAATCAGAAGCTCTGCTGATGACTCTGTCCATTCGCTGACGTTGTGAGTGTTGTCGTTTACACTCCACGTTGAATCAATTTCGGCATCGTTGGCGTTTATCAGAATGCTTGGCTGCATCATGGAAGGAAGAGGTAGCACCGGTGTGCCACAATGCATTGAATGGTGCAGATACATGTATCTCACCGTTGTCCACACACGATTCTCCTTGACGGTACGTAGCCAGTCTCGCTGTGTGAGGTTTCCGTCATGTATCTGATCGAGACCAAGGGTCAGGCACATTTGGAGTGCAGCATCCAGCAACGGGCCACAGGCATCCCGTTCATGACATGAGAAGAGGCTGGCCTTTTTCGCTGTTGCCATGAGGCATAGAGTCCTCACCGTCTCCAAGCTGGCGTGGAAGGGGTACGAGAGTTGAGCGAGGCATGTACTCGCCCCTCTGAGGTACCTTTCGATGGAATATGGGAGATTCAGCGTGGAGCCGATCCTCTCTTGAGTAATTCGAGTACCAAGCGCGAGTATCGTCAGAAGCTGAGCGAGCCAGTCGTAACTGGCAGAAGAAGGACTCAACCAATAGCATTCTAATTCGAGCTCCAACGTCGGAACATGGAAGAGGCGGTTGACCCCTTCGATCGTGTCAAGATATGCCCTGACTAGCTCCTTGGTGATCTCTTTCGACGGAAGATATCGAGCAATGATTTTGGGCTTGGTAGTCGGTCGGTCGTCGAGATCGATTTCAAATGGAAAGCTGGGGAACCTCATGGGACTGAAGGTGGATAGGCATGGTCCGCTCGGTTTGGAATAAGAAGTTGTTAGATCATCAAGGAGGGTCGGAATATTCGTCGCGCACTGTTCAAAGCGATGAAGGTCAACTATTTGTATCGACAAGAGTGGGAATAACAACATGTTCGGGTTTTTACCTGATCTAGAACCGCTTGCCAATGAGTCTGGCCTCTTTGGACTAGGATGGGTGGTTCCAGCGGGTTGTTCAGAAACTCCAACACAGAAGACAACTTCTTGTACAGCCCAGTTAGGGTCTTAGCCAGCCGCCAATCAAGAGTTAGCTGCGGTAATAGAGGGTAGCTGTTGACTAAACTAGAAACCTCCCACTGGCTCGGGTCGACATGTCCTGATGTTACGTAACGCCCCGTGCC
>JABEEN010000295.1:0-18518 GCA_013363205.1 Fusarium tuaranense | reverse complement strand
CCGATGACGAAGATCGTGGAGTTGTTGGTCTTACCACGACGTTACGTCGCCGAACGGTCAGTAGTAGGAGGTGCCGGGTCAAAAAGAAGGCACGGGCTGGTTAGTGAGAGTTCTACGACACACCATCAGGCTCTTCTTGACGGTGAATCTTCTCGGCTCTCGGATCTCGGAGGTGTCAACAAAGACGGCTCTTGGCACAGAAACGTCTTGTCTAAAGCATCGACAGCTGTAGTTGGAAATCCTTTGATGGACTTTCGGCCCGGAGAGGTGATAACGATCAAGATGCCAAACTCAGATCGTGTCACCTCACAGCCGGGCGAGAAACTACCAGACCTTTCGATGGCTCAGATGGTACGAAAAGACGCAGAGACATACGCTTTGACCCAGACAGCCGATATTGTCATGAATAAGGGGTTTTCGGCTATCTTCGAAGCCCGTCACTCCAACTATGGAGCTGTCGCAGTGAAACTCGTCCGGACTAGGCGTGTCCCCCATTATCTCTGGATTCCAATCTTGGTCCGTGACTGGATGAATGAGAAGGGTATACTCAGCCAGCTTGACCATGTGAGTTCGCCTGTCCTCGGTTGACGATGTTGGTGCCAAGCTAAGCCGGCCAGCCATCAATGGTAAAGCTCAAAGGATCAGATGCCCGGTTATACTCGTTGTACTTGGATTTTATCCCCTTTCGTGATCTCTCTAGATGGCGCAATCGTGACAATGGTCATTATTTCGCAGGCGAGCGCGGAGATGCCCGGCGAGTCCTTGATGACATGATGGCGGCACTTGCACATATCAAGAGCCGCAGCATCATCCACAACGATATCAAGCCATCCAACATTCTCTACGATCCTATCAAAGGCGCTATTCTCATCGACTTTGGCCTGGCCGCGAGCTCCAGCAATCGCAAGCTATGTACTGGGGGCACTCCATGGTATGTTGCACCCGAGTATCTCAGTCAGCGACGAGGTCCTGAGAGTGATGAATACGCACTGGGCGTCGTTATGCTGTACTTACTCAAGGCCATACCCCTGCCTGATACGACCGAGCAACAGTGGGATATCAGCAGCGTGTCCCAGAACCCGGATGCGTTCAGCCATATGCGGACCTGGACGGAAAAGATTGCGAGGGAACGTGAAGGGCTGGGGTCGATAAGTATTGAGGAGACTACGAAGCATCTCCTACAACCAGACCCTGCCAAAAGGCTATCAGTAGTTTCAGTCATCACCTCTGGCCAGACACACTAGATTAGTAGTGACTTCAAAGGTAAACGGAATCAATGAAGCGGAACACATTCTTTAAGAACATGGCTGAACGGAATATCAAGGGTGGCATCGCGCCAGAACCAACCAACCAGCTTTCAAAGCTTAGGAACCATTGACCTTGATGGGAGAATCTACGTCATCTCTCCTCCGCTCAAGGAGAAAACCAATCGATGTATGGTCGTTTTCATGTTAATGCAGATCCTTGCTATAGCCAGGATTAACGGAAGCTCAATGACAATGAATGAATGAATGAAATATCCCATAAGACCAAGTACACTGGTCTAGGCTATGTATAGTTCCGCGCCATTGTTCTCGCGTCTCGAAAAAAAAGTCTACGTTGTGCCTGATCTCTTGGTTGGTCTGGCTTCGCTTGGCTCCGTGACAGGCCTGCTTGAAGGCCAAGTCGTCCAAGTGTTCGGCAACCCATATTCAGCAGCCGAAGCATGGCTCGCCAGATCGAGGCTGTTTGGGGTTGGTACTGCCAGATTTGGCCAGTAATTTCGGTTGGTTACCACCTCATCTAGTCTGGTTTACCTCAAGTCTCTTCGTAGCCCGCACGGTCTGTAGGTTAAATGTGCATTTCGGGCCATCTTGATGCTGCTTATTCACATTCGGACATGTCCGATTCTACTACCACAATCTTTTGTAGGTAGCTGTTGATCCTTGCCATTGCCGTACGCAGCTGCGAAAGCGTGCCTGTCTGACTCAGCTCTTCTTAATCTGTTACATAGGGAGCGCGTGTGTTTGTGCCTGGTAACGCTTTGTTGACACATCTGGAATAGCTGCCGACCCTTTCGGACAGAGCCTTTTACCGCTACTTTCATACAATAACTAGCCTTGTCTGTGTGGAGCGAACTTTATATGCTAATTTATCTGCTCTGTGACTTCCTCGTTCGCCTTGGCTTGGCTGCCCATGGGCAAACCTTTGGCCCCAAATGATACACACAGCATCTTGACGATACTGCCACTCCTCTAGGGTTGTTTGGCGCGCCCGTGAAACTCATGGACCTTACATTCTCCCGACTGCTGCTGTGGCCCTGCCATTATTTGCGGTGCTGATTAGCTGCTCTTCGATCTTCTTCATCGGTTATCACGACTTCAACGATAATAAAGAACACATTTCCAACACATCATAGCATCATATCCCAATGTAGCTGTTCTTCATAATTGTTAACTGTCGATATTCAAGTCCGTCTCGCATGCATCTTAGCACCATTGCCATAGTCTCTAGCTCTGCGGTGTATATGTTCTGAATGTCTCTCAATTCACCCTCATGAGCCAGCTAATACTTATATCTCCAACCACGCTCAACACCAGAGTTCTCGGACCATTGCTCCATCTCGTCCAGCTTCTTGTTCAGCTTCTTCGCCCTCCATCGCACCAGCACTGCCGAGACGATAGTCAAAGCGCAGCCTATAAGCAACACTCCACCAGCCAGGCGGTAGAACGGCTCCTGACTTGTTGGGTAGAAGTAGGGCGTGAACCAATGACTGACTTGACTGATGCAGTTGGCAATGGCAATGAGGGCTGCCTTCTTGGCTCGCGGAGCGGGCACTACAGTTGTCTCCCACGAGAGTTGCAAGTTGAGACCGTTGTAGGTGCCGGTCACGAGGAGAACAATACCGACATAACGGGCTGCCACGTTGATGGTGCCGATGAGAATTCCGCATCCGCCGGCGGCAAAGATGATGGGAATAATGATATGCCAAGTCGATTCCATGAAATGTCCACATGACCAGGCGAGGAGGCAGGCTGATATGTAAGCGATGGCATACGGAGGCGCCTGGATGAGGTAAGTCGTCATCCTGTTGAAGCCAAAGGTATCCATGATCTAGCACGATTCCGTTAGCAAATGTTCCAAGTGTTGCAACAGTTTACCAAAACTCACCGAAGGCAAAAAGTCTTTGAAGCTCTGGGCGGTGACGAGCGAGAAGTGCATGAGGCAGAAGAACCAGGTGAAGGGATCCTTGACAGCATCTTTTAGGCCATCCCATGTTCCGCCAACACCCTCGTCAATGCCACCGTTGGAAACGAGGATTCGGTACTGAGCCATCTCGCGCTCCTCTTCTGTGAGGAATCGCGTGTCGTGAGGCCAAGAAGGCAGAAAGACGAAGGAGCCCAGAGCCACCAGAATCGAGACTATACCTTCAAGAAGGAAGAACCACTGCCATGCGTGCATGCCGGCCACGCCATCCATATTCTCGAGAATGCCGGCGGCTAGGAAACCTGAAATAATATTGGATATGGTATTTCCCGCATGCCAGATAGCCATTCGTAGAGGGCTTTCTTCTTTGGTGTACCAGGACGAGGTCACTACTAAATTAGCCATGTTCCTTCTTAAGATGAGATGTGCGAGAGACTACTTACTCAGTGTCAGACCTGGGAAGAATGGAGCTTCGGTGAGGCCGATGAAGAAGCGAACCATACAAAAACCCACGCCACTAATCAACAGTTAGTCTTGCCGCTCGGTTTGATCGTTGCAGTCGGGCCACGTACTTGGTCATTGCAGGCATGCATATGGTTCCCGCACTCCACATGAGCATAATGATGGGGAGGAAGTACCGCGGGTTCGTCTTGGCCATGATGAGGTTACCGGGTAACTGACCGATGAGGTATCCGACGTAGAAGGTCGAGATGCCAGTATTCCAGACGGTATCCGACATGTTCAAATCCTCCTGGAGTCCTGCCAGTCGGGCATTGGACACATTAATGCGATCAAGGTAGCTGTATCGAGTTCACGTCAGCATACAGCCGTGTTCTCGATGGATGGCGTGAGGGGGCAAACTCACTTCATGAGGAACATGAGTGTGACCCATGGCATCATGTGCCAGTCGATCTTGCTGCGGACGCTCTTGTTGAGGGTCTCCATCTGGTCCGCTGAGAGGTGGCGAAGGAGCTCGAACCGCGCCTGTATTTCCTCAGGCGCAATGCGGCCGTCCCTGGCGGTGGCATTCTCGACGTATTGCGCCTCCTGGGCCTTTTCAATGGAAACATTGTCTCCACGGTCATCATCATGGGGCTGAACGGGGGTCTTGTATTCAGACATGGCGGAGATGGACTAGTTCGCGTCTCGAGACTGAAGATGAAGAAGTGACTGGGTATGAGTGTTTAGTCCTTGTAGCAAAGGGCCAGGAAGAGCTGACTACAGTTTATATATAGGGATGCATCCAGGCAAGCCTTGGTCGTCCGTTGAGAATCTTCCTCGACGTCTTCCCCTCTCCGCCAATAGTGTAATCTCTGATGAGCCGGGCTAGCCCCATGGGGCATGACCAAGAGGCGGAGACCCCAGAGCCGTGGGTTCTAACAGACGAGGTTTTGCGGGGTAGGTTAGGGTGCCAAGGAAGGGTGGCAAGGTTTCACTCCCGCGGGAACAAGGACTCCCGTCATGGCCAGGCGAGACTCGGGGGTTCGTGACCCCAGTTGAATGCAAGAAAACGGAGAAGCGTTCATACCCTATCCGAGCTTTCAACGGCAGGTATCCTCGGGATCAGATTGGGGTCCGAGAGGTTGGGCGCAACAGGAATCTTATCCGAGAAAATGAGCCGGGCAACTTGGGGTCTACACGCATGTTGGCTCATGTGTCAAAGAGCCAGGCCAGGGGATAAGCAGCAGATGCAATGAGCATTGTTTACAACGGCATTCTATCTAGGCAGAGCAAGAGTAATAGACTATCTCTCCAGACCCATAAGCAACGAAGCCACATTCTCGTACGCCGTGAATACAATGCCGCCACTGAGGATCAGCCGTCCCAATCTCATGGAACTGCCGCTCCAGAGCCCCCTGATGCCTCCATCTGTAACCACCTGCCGGAAAGCCTCTACTGTTGTGGCACCTTTGGCACCCTGGGTTCTCGTCTTGATGGTGTCAAAGGGCTGCGTCGCATAGACGGTGATGACGCCCGCCACTGCCCCGATCCCAAATGTGACTGCCTGGCCCTTCTTATCTGAAGGCACGAGATCCTTAAGAATGTTGTAAGACCCCATACGCACACCCGAGGTAGCCGACTGCTTCACCGTGGTGGAAGCCAGGCCGCGGTAAAGTTCCCGGATGCCTCTCTCAGCGACAGTGACGCGTAGAGCTTGGAGTCCGTTGTTGAGTCGTCGGTTACCAGATGTGGCTTCATCGATTCTGTGTAAGTAATCCTGTTGTCAGACTGGTCCAGGCAACAAAGAAAGACGATCAACTCACAAAGCAGTCTTGATACGCTCGGTTGGTGTCACCACAGTGATGCTCTCAACAGCTCCCGCAATCATGCCAGCAAGGATAGCATGCCCAGGCGACAGTTTGCTGTTGGAGTCTGCGAGCTGGTTCTTGATGGCGTCAAAGGAGACGAAGCGCACGCCAGCCTTGCACGCGGTGCCCTACGGTATTCAAGACGACATGATTAATCCACGGCAGCAGAAGTTCGGGCTCTGTTCAACTTACGACAATCAAGGACGTGCAGCCGGTGTAGATGGCCCCGAAACCACCATGTCGAACTGTTCGAGAAATGAGGGCAAATGGGGAGCTAGAAACCTTGGCGGAGCTACCCGAGGCTTGCCTAGAACTGAGTTGTGCCAGCGTCTTGGCGAATTCAAAGGGATACTGGAATACAGAATGGCCTTGGTAAATAGGTGACACCCCAAGTGGGGGAGGATGAGGGGCCTCTACTTACTGTGATGGTGGCTTCTATGCCTCCTGCAACAGCTCCCGCAACCAGCGACACCCCGGGAGTAACCAATTGCCTTCGATTTGTTGCTTTCGTTGATGGGGGCGTCTGTTGCTTGAGCAGTGGTGCCGAGGCCATATCTGATTTTGCGACTGCAGCCATGATCACTTGCTTGCTTGCTTGGAGGCCAATGTGAAATGATGTTTAGCAAAGATGGCAAAGAAGAAACTGAACGAGAGTTATTTTGTCGGAATGATCTAGTAGTGTTCAGCTACACTTGTGTCGCATTCATGCCATCTTGTTCCCTTGAAGTCTTATTGTGGCTAGGCCGGACGGGAACTCGAGACGGGAAGACTGGACTACCGTAGACTAATTTGGACAAGGGTTTTAAGTTTGTCTTTGCCTACTATAGGTATAGCGCCGAGGGGTAATGGGCTTATCCACAAGAAACCAACACTTCCCGCCTCTTCCCGCCCGTCCTCTCGTCCTCTTCCCTTCCCATCCCTTTCCCCCCTTTTACCCGCTACAGCGTCTTTGTTCGCCCAACCAGCAACGGAAAATGGCCTCTGAGAATCATTCAGCTGATCCGCCGCCAGCATATGTCCGTTCCCGTCGACGAGCGGCCGAGGCATGCACGTTTTGTCGCAAGAGAAAGGTCGTGGCAAACCCCGGCCACCCCTGCTTCCCGTGGCGATACTGATGACTGGCAGATCAAGTGCAACAGTCAGCGCCCCTCGTGCGCCAATTGTGAGACCCACGACAAGGAATGTGTCTATGAGCCAGTCCCCAACGTTGCCAAGGAGGCCGGGCGGGAACGACACCAGCGCATGAAGCGCAGCAGTAACCGGCATCGCAACACCGACTCGGCCGACCGGGTCCAGCCGCCCAGTCCAGTCGCGTCATCGAGCGGCAACGGCCATGGTCCCGAGCCCCCTGCCATAGTGACTGGAGACGGTGATGGAGTCATGGATGACGATGGGCCATGGGATGCCACAGCTTCCACCAGTCGCGTCGCTCGTGTCCTTGTGCTGGCAAACGGCGAGTCGAGCTATCATGGCCGCACAAGTGCCCTGTTCGAGGAAAATGTCCAGGACCGTACTGTCGGGCAAGATGCTCGCCCCCGAATGCCGGACCAGTGGGTAGAGCGTGGTCTGATGGCCGAGGCTGCGAGACAACGTGAGTTGTGGTGATGTGACAACAGGGAGAAGCTCATGTGTATCTTAGGCCAGTTGGAAGAGATCAACCTTCGACACGGCAAGCTCGACTTTGATGGTGTTGATCCAGACCTAGGCATGCATCTACTCTCGCTGCACTGGAACCGACAACACCACTCATTTCTCATCACTTATCGGCCGGCCTTCATGAGAGACATGGCTTGCAACGGCCCTTATTTCTCCAAGCTTCTTCTCAACGCCATCTACTTCGGATCCTCCAAGTTCAGCCCGAGGCTTCAAGTCCGGAAAGACCCCAGCGACGTCCGCACCGCAGGATGGAAATACCGTGAGAGGGTGCGTGAGTTGCTCGGGGGCTCTCTGGATCGGAGCCACATCACAACGATCCAGGCCTTGCTGGTCATGACAAATTCTCTGTTCGCCCTGGGTGATGAGAGAAGCGCGGCGTGGTTATACGCCGGGTTGGCATTTCGCATGCTCATCGATCTGGGCCTGCACGTGGATCTGACAAACTCACATCCCTTCTCTGACGAGGACCTTGAAATTCGCCGAAGAGTTTTCTGGGGTGCATTTGGTATGAACTCCTTGCTTGGTCCCCGCCCCGTGTATGAGGCTTAAACACAAGCGCAGTTGTAGACAAGATACAAAGCCTTTATCAGGGCAGACCGGTGACCCTGAAAGAGGCCGACGCAATGGTTCCAATCAAATTCCTCGACACGTACGAAGAACTCGAGTTCTGGAAACCATTCGCCTACTCTACCCCGACGACAGGCGACTATCCCGGTTCGCCGGCCTACAGCATCTCGACGTTTACATCTCTCTGCAAGCTGTCCATCGCAATGAGCGATATCCTGAGCTGCATCTATACCGAACGAACCTCGGATCAGAGCCCGGCCGAGTTGTCAAACATGCTGGATAAGCTTCAGCTCAAGCTGAACGAATGGCAGACCTCGCTGCCTGACTACCTTCAAGCCCATGTCGTGAGCGAAGTAGTACCTCCACCTCATGTCCTAAGTCTCCAGTCAGCTAGTAGCCCCAAACATAAGATGGCCAGACTAATACTTGATAGCGCCATGTACAATGTACTTGTGATTCTTCTACACCGTCCCTTCGTGGCTGACGGCCACCTATACAACACGTTCCGCTCCATCTCAGTCGATTCTCTCATCAAGTGTGCCTCAGCAGCTTCTAGCATCTGCAGCCTCCTACGTGCGTACCATCGTGCCTTTTCCGTCCGACGAGCACCATACCTGATCTCGTACGCGACATACGTAGCGGCCACTATCCACTGCCGCATTGCTGCAAAGAACGGCAGGAGCTCGACAGCTTATTCCAATCTCATGACATGCTTGGCCATCTTCAAGGAGAACCAGGAGACGAACTCGGCCGTGCAAAAGGCTGCTGTCATCATACAGAGGCTGATGACCAAATACGGGGTAATGGCCGACGAGCTACCGCAGGATGCGCTCGAGGTTGAGCCAAGCACACGTCCAGGGGAACCACAGCAGCGATCCCGATCACAGCTTAGTTCCGAGTTAATACGCGGAGATGGCAACATTCGCAAGAGTTCACATCAGTCCCCGATCCAAGGCACACAATCGGCGAGGTCAACGCCACCAGAGTCTGACTGGATCGACATTGATGGTATCATTCAGAGCTTCTTGCGGGAAAATGACCTCAACTTGACTGACGGCCCCACAAACACCTTCAATCAACCTCCAAGGCCGCCTCTACCGCTCGTGGTCGGCCCAGCAAACCTTCCCACGACGGACGGCAACATGACCTTGAACCATCTCTCAGTTGGTGGGACAACTAGGGTAGGAGGAGGAGTCGACACGGGTACCCAGTGGCAACATGGCTACTGCTACTGGCCAACCAACTACGAGACGTCGTTGCTGGAAGACCCGCTGTTTGGGTTTAATGGCTCATCTGCGGCCGAATTTCCTTGATGGGAAGTGAGTCCCGTTCCTATTTGACCAGTTCTCTTTTGCTCCCGCTCCATTTCCGCTTTGTTCCCGTCTTCCCGTCATCCTCACTCCAACTCTACCCGTTGTTCCCGCCGCCTCTAGTCTTCCCGTTGTTGTGAACTAGGCCAGTCAGCTTTCTTGGTTGCACCCCGGGATCAACCATCCTCGCTTCTACGAGGAATATGGGGAATGAAGGAACAAGTTCCCGATCATACTCCAGGCATGGTCTCCTCGGCAGACGCTGCTGTGGTGGCTTCGACTTATATATGGCCTATGACGCGTTCCCGTAGTGCTTCGCGGCAGAACGACTTTTCCACCTTTGCAACCACATACCTACCTTGTACATGATACTATCAACATGGCTGTTCGGGTAGACTATGAGAAAGGGCTACTCCTCGTCAGACACAGTCTTCCATGTGTCCTCATGCGTGCTGGCACCTCCAAGGGCCTTTTCCTACACCGGAGCGACCTACCAGAAAACCAAACCGAATGGCCACCCCATCTGATCTCAGCTCTGGGCTCTCGCAACAATGACCCCCGCCAGGTGGATGGTGTAGGCGGTGGCACATCGACAACGTCCAAAGTAGCCGTCGTGTCACAATCGACAAGGCCAGACGCCGACATTGACTTCACCTTTGTCCAGGTCGCGGTTGGTGAGGAATCTGTTGATTTCTCCGGTAACTGCGGAAACATGAGCTCTGGAGTTGGCCCATTTTCTGTTCAAGAAGGCCTGGTGAAACCACAGCCAGGACAGACAGAGGTGTGTGGTCAGTTTGTTTGAATCCATGTCCTCTTTATCTAACTATGGTCAGATTCATGTCAGAATATTCAACACCAATACCGAGCGTATCATCGTCGAGACCCTCAAGCTTGATGAGACGGGTCAATACAATGAAGACGGCAACTACACGATCCCGGGCGTCAAGTCACCCGGAAGTGAGATCAAGTGTTCCTTTGTCGACCCTGCCGGAAGTATGACTGGGAGCTTGTTCCCATCGGGCCAGAAACAACAGACCCTGAGCATATCATCCTGTCCCGCCGCCGCTCTCCTTGAGCCGTTTAGCGTTCGAGTGACCCTCATAGACGCAGCAAATCCGTTCGTGCTCGTGGACTCGTCTTCAATCTCAACTATCCTTGACACTCTGCCGTCCCTGGAATGCCAGCATCAGCTGGTAGAGTCGATCCGTCTCCACGGTGCGGTTGCGATGGGTCTAGCCCCTAGTCTCAAAGTAGCAGCGAAGACTCAGGGTACACCCAAGATCGCTCTCCTTCGATCTCCTACATGCCGCACGGGCAAGGATACCAAGAACCCCGACATTCGTGTGCTATCTTACTCGATGGGGCTCCCTCATCCAAGCCTTCAACTCACGGGTGCCGTGTGCTTGGGGGCTGCGGTCAGCATCAAAGGAACTATCGCGGCTGACTTGGCAGCGCTAGCAAGTTCTGACGAGTCCTTGCCCCCAACGCCAGAGCGTACACCATCCCCTGATATCATGGGGGTCCAAGAGATGGATGATTGCTCAAGACATATCTTGATTGAGCATAGCAAGGGAACTGTCCCAGTGGAAGTAGTCAGAAACGGGGACGAGGGTGTAGCCAGTTGTGCTGTGTCTCGGACAGCTAGAAGGCTTTTTGAGGGCCGCGTTATTTATTATATATAAGTCTATAACAGTCGCATCTACTGTAAAACCTTTCAACATGACTTGAGTTCCGTGGTCCGCATTTAGTTCAGTTTTCCTCTTCCTCCAAGAATATTACTGACGCACACACTTTGTAGCTTGGCAGAGATTAGTACGATGCTACAGCGTTCAAGCAGACAATCACGTCTCTCCCGTTGACACCACCCGACCAATCAAATGCAAAGAACATCAACTACCGTGGCGAAGGAACCAACCTTTTGGTCAAGGCCGAAATAGTATATACGATAAGCAGTCAGTGCTAGACAATCTCCCTCAACAATTGGCAGGCCTCAAACTGGAGGAAAGAGAGCCGACGGCGAGTTGCCCGAATCCGCGTCTCAATCACATCCAAAGTCACAGAAAGATTGTAACGAGTCCACTGAGGCGATTGAGCTTAATATACCTTAGCATTTTGGTAAATTAGATCCTGCCAATACCCGACTGCTAGGTTGGAAGGTGTCCCAGGAAACCACTCCCACTTGGCCAGCGCAGGAATAGGACAAGTCAGACCGAGGCTTGGGCAACGAGCCGCCCGGTCCCTGACCCATGAATCCAGTCGAAGAGACTGACCTCAACCGCGAGCTGAAGAACATGCGGGACAAGATGGCGTGGGTGAAGAAGAAGAATGCTAGCGGCGAGACGGATCGGGCCGTGGCGGAGGAAGAGGAGAGATTGAACTGATGTAAGAGATTAGAGCAGCGGTCTTGTTTCTATGAATCGGCTGCATGGACGTATAGAAAATAGTGCTGGAACTTCTTTTTAGAGACAAAGATCAGATCGACCGTGACCTGACACATTTGATGCCTGCCCCTTTGACCAACTCAAAAGCGCCAACCAACCATCGCCCTCTTTGTGATATACGTCGACCATTTTGTGCCAGCGGCGATGCTGCCATGGCAGTGTCGTCCTCCGAGCCCGTTTCACTGCCAAAATCAAGTTCACCGCCGTGGTTGACTCGCCATTTGTATCCGTTCCTGCAGGCATTGTATGAGGGTAGCAAGGCTTTTTTTGCGTCTGTGAACTCAGCCGAGACGGTCTTTCGGTCAGGGTCATCATCTGTAAGAAGCCTCCTCTCGGTCATGACACCATCGTCGGGGGAGGGGTGGAGGAAACGGAGACTTGGTCACCGTCTTCATGAGCTGCATCCGACGAGGATTGGTATTAGGCTCGGAAAAAGCCTGCAAGCAGGTGACCCCGCGAAAGAAGGTGGGCATTCGGATTGCATATTTCATACGAACGTGCTCCATGGTGATGGCGACATTTCTGACGTACGTTTCAAGTTAGGTACCATAGGATAGGCCTTCTCCAATGACTTGAAAACGTCATTTGGATTATATTCTTCCGCGCCATAATGGATCAAATCCAAACTTATAAGTAGAATGTCGACCCCAGGATTTAGGTAGAAATTCGACCCGAGGTGTTCCAACGCAGGGTGTTTCAACGTGACAAACGTCTTTGGGTATGCAGTCGAGATTCTGACAGATTTCTAGAGCAATAGAATACCCAATAACCTTGTCATACTATTGGATATTCGGTTCGAGGAGTTCAATACAGTTCAGATAGTTTCTGAGTGTTTCAGTCATTTGAAGCAGGGTAGATTCATCATCCCATTCCATGTAATCGGTAACTCGGGGTCCTGGCCAAGTGGCCCCTTAGAGGAGAAGCCTGATTTCCGTAGGTACTTGATTGATAGGCGAGGATGTAGGGGTAGGGATGTTGAGATATCAATAAGGATGATTCTTAATGCCTAGAAGAAATAACGGTTCGATACGGAAGAGGATGAATTTGGGAAAAGAGCGTTGCTGCGGAAAAGTTTTTGAGCTGTTCATTTATCTTTTACTGTTACACAAGGTTATTAGGCACCGACTGAGTTGTTCACATGTGCACCAGAATCAAGGTTCAGCCCAGAGTGAGGCTTCAATCGGGAAAGCATCAGGTGTCGATCGTGGCGTGATGTAAATGCCACGTGGTGGTGTGTCAAGCTTGGTATTGAGCATATTTGAACGTCCAGAGTCCACCAATGGATCATCCAAAGACAGGCTTCCTCAGGATGGTTTTCTATCTACCAAATTCTGTAGTTGGGAGTCCAGGGGTGCGTGTAGCTCAAACTTGAGCACGCACAGTGACCGTGATGACGGACAATACCAACCAATGCGAGCCGGCAGTGTCGTCCATGTTCAACGCAGCCGGACAGGACGTGGACGTGTTTTTTACACATACAGGGAGTCAGTGGCGGATACTTGATAGCTCTCTGACCTTCTGGTATTCCTCGACAAGAATATCCGTGGTGAATTGCAGCCATGTCGCTACTATCTAGCTGGATCAACTTACAAGTTGCGCCTGTGGCTGAATATTTCGCTTGCCCACGCTTTGGCCGACTGCACTTCTGCGACTGACGATTCAAGAAATTTGGTAGTGTCGCCAGGGACCAACCTGATTAGTATACCGCGTATATGGTATTAGACGATAGATGACAGGGCCAAGACTGACGCGGCTAGCATAGTCCCGTCCGTGGCTCCGAACTGGCCATGGGCGATGAGCAACAGGCAATGGATAATACACAATGGGCAACGGGCAGCGGGCAACGAGTAACTCGGCAGGCTTTCGAAGTCGCTCCCGGGCATGTACGTGAATACCGGTTTTTTTGATAGATCATCACATTGACTAGCCGGCTGCCGTCCTCAAACTGCGTCCTAGAGATGAAGGGAAACTCCTTGCGCCACCCGCTCACACAGTGGCAAGCCAAGGTGGAAACATGTACTTGAGGGTCAGTAGGGACAACCCCCAGCCTCACCAACTGCAGATTGATTAACTGGGCTTCCATGTCTGCCCACTTGGTACACGTCGACCGGCCACCGTTCAGTCGAGAGTACTTTTGCCTCTGCCATGTGTGCCTGGAAGTTACGCGCAAGCTTGGCCTTGCTCTAGTCGCTTTTCATATTACTAAAGTGATTCGGCAGAGCCTCCTCCAAGTCCCACGTGGTGGTCGTGACCGATGCCATAACCACGTCATAGCAAGGATTCTGGGCCAGATCTGCTGTTGCCGGCTTGTTTCTTATGTGTAATACATTAGCAGTGAAGGTTGAGAATAATAGAGACATAAATTGCTGTTGTAATTTCTCCATTCACACAGTTATAACCAAATCACCCCGGTTATAGCCTAGATGTGGTGGTTATAACCTGATTGCCGTAGTTATAACTTAATTGCCCTAGTTATAACCCAGCTACCTTGGTTATAACCTAGGTGTCGTGGTTATTACCTGGCTACTGGGGTTATAACAAGGAAGGTCTTACAAAATCACAACCCGCCTTTACATAGTCCTTGCACTAATACCAACCCTTCATTTATCTTCAAGGTATATCAAGGATGGCCCCGGATTGGGCAATATCGGGTTGTCGTTCGTCTGACAAGAAAACAGTGGGGTAGCTTTTATGGCTTAGACTCATGTGTTAAAGCCCACAGCTACGTTTTTCAACCTGGCGATCAGTCACAATAATAAAGAACACGGCACAGGCACCATAATTGTGTAAACTTTGGCAACGGCTTTGGCAACGAAGCGCACACAGCACACGATGAAGTTAACCCACCCTCAGTCTCATGCAGGATGCTTTTTCTGTAGTTGAGCTCAAGACAACCGTTGCACCATGCTTGCTAACAAAATCATACTCGTTCTCGAAGTGGTGGTTTATTAGACTCTGATTTGCCGTGGCGTTTCCCCCTGAACCCCTGTTGATAAGACTGTTCCGTATTTTCTGTATGGTTTGTATATTTGCGTATTTATCCCTACAGGGACAAAGCATAAATAGATATTTTCCGTTATATGCCTTATGAGTTTGTTATGTGTGATGAAAAGTCCGGTTGTAGTCGACGCCAGGTGTTCTTGAATTAGTTAACAACAGATCTCTCAACTGTTACGTCCCTTTCGTGGGTTACTGCTGGTTGGAAAGTCATATTACCCGTAGTAGAAAGCTGGTGCCGAATGGTCCCGAAAATGCGAGTCAGATAATACCGACGGGGAACACGGGATTCGCAAGTGGCCCAGCTAGCAGTGACCTACCAGGTTGACAGAGGATACGCAGATTACGCACCCTTACTTAACAGCAAAATGGCGCCAATTTTTCAGTGACCAAATGGCATTCATAATGTCCAGAAGAGATGTAGCCATCAAGATGGGTCATCAACGTGCACTTCGGGGCAGGGTCAGTCCATATGCTCTCGTACCATGTTGTATTGTACGCCATGTCGCAAACAGATGCGAGTGTCTTGGGTCTGGCCAAACCCTTTTGTCTAGAATCCAACCCCATCACCACCGATCGTCCAGCAATCATGCGTCCAGCAATCATAGAAGTAAAATATGCCTGATGCTGGGGGGATCGGCCAATTGAGCAGCATCTTGCCGTGACTCGGGCTCCTCAAGGCCTCCGGTAAATGGAGTTGGCTGTACAGAGTATGGTACTGGAAGTTCTGGAGACTTCGGGGGAGTGGAACATCCAAGAGCGGCCGATGTGCCGGAACTGAAGTATAGGACCATAATTTGGGACCATCAGGCTGATTATTCACTCAAACACCTGGATCGTTTGCTGTTAAATTAAGGATTGCCCAACACAAAGACACATTTATCGTTTCTCTTAGCTGTCTGGCTAGTTTTCAGAGACATGGCAGGACCGTTGCGAAACTGGCACGTGTCCCTGGCAATTTGGACTCGCCTGACACTCCCAAGTATCTTCGTGCCTCTTCTATCTTCAACAACGAAAGATCGAGCTTGTGATCGATGGGGCTTCGAAGAGCCCACAGCTTTTTGTACATTTCCTTCTCACATAGCAGGTCAGCTTACCTCTTTTCTTTTGTTCTAAATTGTCCAACTCGTCATGTGAAATTGCCTCATGCCCTTTTCCGATCTCAATATTAACTTCGCAAAGTGGTGGAGATGCGAAGCTTCAATCTCATGGCTCTCTAACTTGCTGCTAAGACCTTCCTCTGCGAGGGGGTTGGCCAGGATTTGAACTCGAAAGAGGATCTTGTCACACTCTCTTGCCAACTACCACGAAATCGCTCTTGCTGCCATCGCACCTACCGACGATGCTCACTACTCCGGGAGGCTTTTCGCCTCCAGACGAGTTGAGCCTAGGCCATCGGGCAGCAGTCTTCCAGTTCGAAGTTCGTATGTCAGCGCTGAGCAGTTGACTTCTCGCCTTGGGAATGCAGTTGCTAGTGCCAGAAGAATACTTGCTAGAGTACTTCTCTGTAATCGCCGGTGATTCTAATGGTGCCATGATTGGCCATCATATTCCCAATGTCAGCACGAGGACAGCGATTTTGCCACTCTAGTATAGAATTACCTCACGAGGTCTCGGGGCCGCCGCAGCGATAATCTCAACACATAGATCAATCTTGAGCTAGTTCCATATATCAACATCCAATGACTCGACTCCGGCTTTCTCACCAAACCGCTTCAACATGGTGCTCAAATCTATTATTCCTGTCAGCTATGCTCAGAAAAGTGCGTTCTGAGTCCACTCGAACAGCATAGTATATGAATCGTTACTCTTGGCATAGTATTATCTAGGAAAATGTAGCCATTCCGACGGGTCTTAGCGTGGAGGTAGGTATGCTTAAAGTTTCTTGCAATGTTTCGGGCGCTTTCCTCGTTTGCCAGATCGTTATCGCCTGATGCTCCCGAGGACCCTGTGGTCGTTTTCGGTTGTCCTCGAGATGGCTTCTGACTTGAGCCTCGTTCCTTGGGCTTTGTTCTGATAGTATCCCACATTGCAAGCTTTTTGAAGACCTGGCTGTCTCCGTTCGGCATGTTGCCTGATGTTAGCCCACTGTGTTACCATTAGGGTATGATGCTATGATGTGTTGGAAATGTGTTCTTTATCATAGTTGAAGCCAGGATATCAACCATAGAAGATCGTCTGATGTTGACTTTCGGCTTTGGAATCGGCAGTCGTTAGGGAAAGGCTTTTGACGGGTGCTGTGTCCCTGTCTAAGCTATTACCCTTGGTTTCCTCGTCCTCTGCGCCTTGAGCAGTATCTTCCGTCACCATTATTCTGTCCCATTTGCTCGACCCGTTTTCGCCCTTCTGGAACTTCTCATGGGCGGCCAACATGTATCGCAAGATTTGACGTTCTCTTTCTAGATGGCTATGTACAATGCTGCCAGCTGCTGACAGTCTATTTCCACCACCCAGCCCACAAGGGAGTCCAGTCTTCCAGTGACATTATCTTCAGCCCCGGCGCCCAAAACGTGGAAAACGGTGGTGCCATCGGGATTGAACTTGATTATTGTTAACTCGTACGCAGCGAAGTACTGTCTCTTTTCTGAACCTTTTGGTCTCCTTGGCAAGTCTTTCCACTTCTTTTTCTTTCTCCTTCGTGCCGCTCTCATTGGTGCCGCTTGCCTGTTTGCTCTACTTCTCCTTCGACTTCTCTTTGCTGAATATCTCTTGCTTAAGTTCGTCTAGCCCTCCAAGCTCTTCGGGCTCTTCTTGGTCCCATTCTTCATCGCCTTTGCATAATGGACAACACCTTTGACGCCCTTTCCCGGCCCCAGCCATTAGACAATGACTTACAGAACTCTCCAATTCACGAAGCGGAAACAGGCCTAGATGCTGTTGTTACTGTAAAAACCGTGCTCCTACCATTGGACAGTCATAATGCCTCCTGCGTTCGCAACATGATAAAGGGCCATTATTAGAGGAAGGAAGGTAGTAATCATCGCAAAGGCTCTGTCCGAAACCAATACAAGATTCTCCAACTTGTGCACGGCACCTTGTCCGCAGACGACTAGACGTCGATCGCCATACTCATGGTGTTCAGAGAGCACGGCGAAGCTAGCAGTGCTACGTGAACACTGCTGATTCCAGTGCGACTTCAACATAACCACCAGAACAGACCGATGGACAGCCCTGTCCTAACCCTTCAAATCCACACTGCTCTAAAAGACATAACTCCCTATTATCCCAAAGTAACTTGGATGTGAAATATTTGCACAAGGCAGAATAGTAGTCCATACATGATCCAATCTTGGAACCGAGAGATCACATATGGAGTCAGACCCCTCGATCTATATGTCAAAAAGGGCCAGGAGCAAGCTGAGGCATTAATAGAGAATGCTGCGAGAGCTGCTGTGGGTGCGTTAATTCAACTTACTCCTTCTCATGTCAACTAACAGTCGCGGTCAAGTTAATCCTTATAGCCCGTGGCCAATATACACGTGCAGGCAATATATTACCTTGCACTTTCACCAAATTAGTCACAACTCCAAAGCGCTCAGACATGAATACGATAAGCTAGGCCATTGAAAGCTTCACATACTATAGTTATGGTGATATTGAACCCTTACTTCCGCCTGTATTGTCCATGTACGGGTTAAGTGTATCCGATGCAGCCTGCAGCTTCTGGCAAGCGTTCAAGGAGAAACCGATGCTTGGGCGACGAATCACCTTCTACTTCATCTTCGGCTGTCATGACGCCCGCCGCAACTCAGCCCTGCTGGTGGTGAATTCCTTCAACGCCTAGCTCCGGATGCATAAGACACGAAGTGGGGGAATTCTAACCGCAGCTTCGATAGGCGGTTTAACACGCAGGCACTCATTAGGTCTTCGTGTCTCTAAAATTCGATGCACGTCTTTACCTCGACGTGGAAGGGTGGGGGGGGCTTTCTGTGCTCAACAATATGGACCAGTGCGAGCCTGAAACGCAGGAGTAGTCCCTCCAGTATGTTCATAAAACGATCATGCTGATGGAGGATAAATACCCCTTAACCTTCGATCTTATCTATCGGTTA
>JABEEN010000294.1:0-25408 GCA_013363205.1 Fusarium tuaranense | reverse complement strand
CGACGTGGGTGAGCTGGGGTGCGAACCTTTGGGCAGGTGAGGTTGATCAGACTATCGGCCTGTGCCGCAGAGGTAAGGAAACTGAGGTCTTGTTTATGGGTTGAGTCTCGGACGTTCGTTATTTATGTAGGGTGCACGCGGTGGAATAGACATTGGGACTACATATTTACTACAGAGGTGCGTGACTTTCATTGAGGGGCAAGGAAAGCCTCTCTGATTAGGGAAGAATCCTTATAACCCCCCCAAATGACCAGATCCTCATACCCTTCTCCTTTTATGCAATGATATTCCCCAAGCTTCGGCAGCAGCCCATTTTCGGATAGGCCCGTGATTATCTCCCCTCGCTCGTACCTAGCAAGCTGGTCCCGCCAGTCCTGAATGCGATGCCCCAACTTAAGGACGTGTTCCATCAACTGCTCCCAAACTACGGTACCTTGATCAGCGCTATGCTGGATCCTGAAGATGGCTTCGAGGCACGCCTTATACTCGTCAGGGCTAGCCATAGCCAGCTCAACGGTGCGGGAAATAACCTCAACCCAATTGCGGAATAGTGTGTGTTTAAATGTCGTTTGCAGATATTTGAAGCAGAAAAAGGAGCGCCACCTCTCCGAATTATGTTGGGGTCGGAAGCATTGGGATTTAGGGGCCTCAGAGAACATTCCCAAGGCCTCGCGGCGTTTAATCTCAATATTCTCAAGATAATCTCTGGTTAGAGTGCCACCGGGGTTGTCCTCGGGATCCCACCAACCTTCAGAGTCCTGCAACACTAAGTAGAAGCCACAAGTTAAGCCGCCCCACGTGCACAGGAGGTTCTGAAGCTCCTGTAGCGAAGAGGCTGACCAAATCCTACTAATCATGCCGCACATGCGCTCTTGGCCTCTATTGTTCCCGCCTGCTGGCTCCATGGCTGGCACCGGAGGCACATGCGATTCGTAGTCGGAGCTCTTGGCATCGTCTTGGGGCTGTGCATATAGGATCGCCATCGACTCTTTGAGTAGGGGTCTGGCAGCTTGGAGTTCGTGATACCGGTTGAACTTCAGAGGTTCATCTACGTATGGCAGCTCCAAGATCGTAGATCCTTCTCGGGCTGAGGCTACCAGCTTCAGGATCAGAGATTCCTCTAGGGCCACGACCAGAGTGGCCATCTTCTTAGCGAGTAGTTCCATCGCGCCGTTTGCAATACCGCCTTAAAAGCCCGCTTCGAGAGTTACGTGGCAAAAGGGATTAGCAGTTGTTACATAACGCCCCGTGCCCTGATTAGTCGCGCATAGGCCGCCCTATAGGCCGCTTAGTTATATAAATAGCTAGCTTTATATTAATTCCCTTTATAGAAAATAAGGCTTTTTATTATCTTCTTTTATATGCTTAATACGGTGCAAAATAGCTGTTAGTCACACAAGGCAATGGGCTGGATCAACCAGTTCCCGCCCTTCCTGAGCTAGAACCTGATGCTCCTGAAGACCGTGTCATCCTTCAATACTGCATTTTCAAACACAAGAATTGCGGCCTACCACCTCATCAGCCACCTAAGTGCCACTTCGAGGGTATGTCAAGATAGTACGGTCTTCTCATGGCGTTTCTTGTTAACCCTTTCAAGCTGGATGCGGGCATCGCATTTCTAAACCTGTCCGCCGGCTAGAGCCACGCTACCTGCCTCCAAAGAAGGCATCGAATGACCCTCGCTATGCGACCTACCCGCTCCGTAAGACGACCCGGGGAAGGAAACCTGCATCTCCCTCGAAGCGATCTGCATCTGGTTCTGTGTCACCGCGTAAGGATCCAGACATAGACCAGGCTGATGAGGACTTCGCCAACATGGTCGCACCCCCGGAAAGCAACATCTCGGATGAAAGAGCCAAAACCACCATGGCCAACTTTCGCAGTTCTTGCCTTACATCTGCCAAGCAATGTGCCGTCACTGGCATGGGACGCTCGTGGTGCGATAGCCCAACCATCGGTCCCGCACTGCAGGCCTGTCATATCGTGCCTCAGCTGCACTATCACACATACCCCGACCCGGAAGCAGATGCTGACGAAGCGCAAGACGGCAGCCACAGGGCGAGTCCACGCCGTTTAGAACAGGCCTGGGAACGCACCTGGGCATCGGAGAATGGGATCCTTCTCTTCAGTCATCTCCACGACATGTTCGACCAGCGGCTCTTCTCAATACATCCAGAAACTCTGCAGGTCCGTGTTTTTATGCCATATGATATCCTCCTCGCATATCATGGCCGCAAAGCAAAAGTACAGCGTCGGGTAGACAGGGCTGCACTACGCCATCACTACGACATGTGCTGCATTGAGAACATGGCCGCCAAAATGCCTTTCGTGGAGCAGTTACCCCGGACGGAGAGTGCTGCATCGACATCAGGTATTAATACTCCGCTCGAAATTCGACATACGCTGGCCGGGATCGCAAGTCCGAGGATATTGGCATCGCCTTCTGAGCAGAAAAAGGATCAAGATAGACAATGTTCTGATGGTGACCCCTCTAAACGGGTGCGACAATATGAAAAGCAACACATGCTCGAGCTGAGTGATTGCATAGATTCATCCGGATCTCCAAGCAAAAAACCAATGGACGACTCGTCTGCCTCTCCTGACCTCTCATGGTCACGCAAACGCAAACAAGAACATGACGTGTGGATTGCAGCCAATCACGATAGTTGCATTACACCCTATAATTGCGATGAATTCTTAGCAGATGTGAACTGGGAGTTAACAAAGGTTGCAAGGCGGCGAAAATGGGGCAGTAGGGGAACGTAGACACTCGGCCACGCTCAGTTAGTCTGCGGATGAATGCTATCTCCTCATTATTCACTTGCAGGCCGGACATGGCCGCGAGTCTTAGCGATCAAGCCAATTGCGTGATGGTGATACTCCTTGGTAGTACAGGCCACGTATAAATGAAGAATGTGTTCTTTGTCATACCTAGTTGAAGCTCGGCCCTCGATGGGTTGACTGAGCCAGAAGATCGAGCCAGAAGACCCATGGGACGGAAATCACTGACGTTATCGCCAGGTGACCTCGTCTATAGGCTCAGTCAATCAATCATCCCCACAAAGTCCAGAGCCATTAACACTGTATTAGGCTCAACTCAGTGATAGACCTTTGATTGTAGGTTACTGACATTATAACCAGGGTGGGTCATCTGCTCTAACTCAGAGTAAACATGAACTCTAGTGGGTAGCAGCTGATCCTGCCATACTGAATCAGTGAGGTGCTGCATTCGAGGTATATAAAGCAGACTTATATCCTATATCGACTGCCCTTTGTCTTTTTCTCCTACTAAACAAACCTGATCTCCAACAGCCACCGACACCACCAAAAGTCCTTCACACGCACAGCACAAACACACACAGGCACACACAGTCACGTTTCACACGCTAAACCCGGGCCGACATGTGCCAGCTCATCGAAATCATCTACTTCTGCATCCGTTGCGGTCGTGAAGTGGGAAGGGAGTGGGACGTTATACAATGTAATAGGGCCGAACTGTTGGAAATAGATCGCTGTTCCAACGAGAGATGCGTTATCACTGCGCGGAATGAGTTTGCTTTTTGGGATGCCTGCGCGCACTGCATTGCGGAAGAAAACAGAAGGCGTGCGGAGGAAAAGAGAAGGCGTGAGGAGGAAGAAAGAAGGCGAAGACAAAGACGATGGGGAATGTGGTGACGATGGTGCTGATACGGAGTCGGCTCTTGGGTCAGATATACTGACCTCGATGGCGTCCTTGAGCTCTTCATTTGGAGAAATGAGCTAGATTAGTAGCACTGTCTCCTGGTTCACTTTGCTTCCTCTTCCTCGTCACTATAGTCTGATTATCGAAGCTGAGCTGGCAATCTAACCTCCATGACAGCCTCCTCAGTCACCTTCCATGTAGTTGGCTTACCCCTTGTGACGGAGAAGACTCTAGAAAATTTATGAGCGACTTTAATAAGTTGATCAAATCAGATTCCAGCCATGACGCTGTAAATTCGGCTTCTCTCAGCGTCAGACGTGTCATTTCAGACAACAACATGCGATAATATCGCCCAGACGTTGGGATGTTTGATTGGTTTCCATAATAACATTCTTTTTTGGAAGCATGTCGTGGGAATAGTCTTCCCAGTTCTCCCAAGCAGTAAGCTACACAGTCAATTTGATGCTTGAGGCCTGGTCTGTCTTCTGGCTCACTTATACCATCCAGGACCGGGCTTCAACAATGATGTCTGAGGCACGAGCTGGCATGAAACGGGGGCTACAAGGAGAGAGCAAACACATGAATAATGGCATTCTTGCCGACTATCAGCTGTAATATTCCCAGATTCAAACATTGCGAAATAAATTTCTATCAGTAAATATGCAGACTTCAAAACACTGCGTCCTCCGCGCACGGGAACCGAACAAGATAGTCGGTATTAGACTCGGTCCCGTCCACAATAACATCCCCATTAGGCGCCTTGATCGATAGAACGAAGGAGAATTCTCCCTGCCCATTCGCCCAAAGGATTCGTATATGGTTATAAGACCCCGCCTCCAGGTGAAGGCGCACAACCTGTGGTTCCCGCGTCTCATAGTGATAACGTTGCTCCACATCGGCGTTCTCTCTGGTCCAGTCGGCAACAGCCTTGTCTCCTACCCACACGAGAGTAATTTCGTCCGACACGGGTACTGAGATCTCATAGTCACCGGAATACGGCGCGTAGAGAAGCGCGACGTGGCTAATAGCCTTGTACTGCAGAAATACCGCCTCGGAGTCGTCGTATACCTTGATGGGGGGATAATAAGGATTCTGGCCTGTTGCAATGCCCACGCGATCTGTTATACCCTCAAATAGAGGTGTAGCGTCGTGAAAATGGGTGACGTCAAAGCTGGCATAGTCCAGAATGTCGCTGTTGTAATAAGGGTTGTCGTACATTGCATAGTTCAATCCCGTGTTACTGCAGGACTGATCAGGCTTGGACACGATGCATTGTCCCGTACCTTGGTCGCAAACCTCATTCTGGCCGCAGCTTGTGTCAGAGACGCAGGTGATGTCAGACAGAGCAGTGGTTGTAGTAAACGGCGCTGTCACTGAAACTCCAAGGCTTGCTGTTGATTCAAGGTCCGTAGATGACGAGATTTCAAAAGATTCAATTGTCGGCGTGGCCTTTGACTGGACATCGGCTTGAGATTGCTTTTCAGAGCCAGATCCCGACGATTGAGACACGAGTATGCCGGTTGGTGAGACCGCCTCGGATCTCTCTGAGGAGCGGAGGCTTGGGGCCACCTGGGACGTTAAATTCCACGAATTCCACCGTGGTTCTGATATGACTGAAGGCTCAAAGGCCCCCATCGTAGATGTCGTGTCTAGGAGGTTCGAAGTCATCATTGTCTCGGGGACAATGATGACTTCTGTCCTTTCACCCCAAGATACAGTAGACATGGGAGACGTTATCGATTCTCTTGCTAGATCTGGGGTTGATACTTCGGTAGCGGATGACTCTATCGTTGATGCTGCCAGGAGCTGCTCTAGAGAGCCTGATAGTGACACTGTTGACGGAGAGGATAATGATTCTGGGATTGCTGATTTCGAGGTGGCCGAATCCGAGTTGGTTATTACTGTCGTGGAAGGTTTTGTAGTTGCCGATTCTGACGTTCTCAACTCTGAGATCGCATCGGTAGGATCTGGTAACGCTCTGCTTGTTGGCCTCGAGGTTGATGGATGTGAGGTTGATACCTCTTCCAATTCAGATGTTGCTGATGTCATTCTCGATTCTGAGGTTGAAGATGTCAAGATTTCTGAGCTGGCTGTATCCGAGTTGGTTACTGCTGTCGTTGAAGGCTCTGTAACTGGCAAGCCCGGAGCATTCGACTCTGAGATTGCATCAGTAAAACCTAGTAATGCTACAGTTGTTGACCCCGACGTTGATGGGTGTGTGGCTAAGATCCTTTCTGATGACGGTGCCTCTGTTTCTGATACTGCTGCGAATTCCGATGTTGGCGTTTCAGAGATATCTGATTCCAGAATGGTTGACCGAGAGGCTAGCAACTCCGTATCTGCTGATTCCGAGGTTGGTGAGTTTGAGACGAATGGATTCACGGTTGATTGTTCTGCACGTGATGCTGATGTGGTTGATAAACGCTTGAGCTCAATATCTGTCTTGGAAACCTCCTTTGTCTTAGATTTCAGGTGCTGGCTGATGACCGAGATTCGCGATGTAGAAGCTGAGAGGTCTAGTGTTTGCGTGTTTGACGTCTCGGGGGGTTGGACGGTTAACCACGCAGGTCCAATTGGCGCATCCGTAGAGTTAAGGAATGTCAATGTCTCTGATGATGCGGAGAGCAGAGTTGATCTCGAGGTGATTGACGACTCTGTCGGCCTATGAGGTACCATAAACTTAGATGTCTCTAGCGTCAAGGAGTCAACCATGTTTGTTGTCGTTGGTGAGCTGTGTCTGGCTGAATAAGACATGTCCAGAGAGCTTTGCGTTAAACTAGGAAGTGATGAAAACTCCCCGTCAGCTGAAGAAACAGTCGTCAATGTTGGCGGCTCCATTCTATGTAGTGTTTCTGATGTAGATGAGGCCGGGTGACTTGTTAATGCTTCATCTATAGTTGCTTGCGTGGGAGTTGAAGCGATCCTCAGCACCTCCGAAGATATCCATGGGATGATGGTGCCTGATGTAACGGGACTTTCAGATGCTGCAGACACTTCTTGTGTAGCGGTAAACGTTGTGGTTGGGGATGTTGAAGACAATGTCTCCTCGAAATGTGCATGTCCGGAAGATGTCTCTCCAATCGGCTCAGGAGTGGTGGGTTTTTGCGTTGCCCCTACATCTTTACGAAGGGAGACTGTATCTTGAGCGACGGTTAATAAAGAGGATGGCGTGTTGGTTGTGTCTAGTTGTGATATCGCAGTTTTGAAAGAGTTGAGATATAGCGACGTATCGGGTGTGAAAGATGAATTCATTGAACCCGGTAAGGTTGGGGATAATGAAGACAGCGGGATATGCGGTGGGCTCATCTCACTCTGAGTTTGAGCCGAGTTTTCTGGTGAGGCGAAATATACACTCGTTGACGCTGAAAGAGTTGAGGAAAGGCTGGGTAGTCCTGACTCTTCAAATAAAGACGCACTTGTAGGAGAGGAGTTGGAAGAACTGCCGGGATTCAGGTAGATTGAAGAACCCTCGACTGCGGCGGTCGTATTTCTCAGGTCAAAATGACCATCCGTGGGAGATGATGTAGTGACTGAAGCTTGCCCCTTAGAATGGCTTGCATCCGTCCTGTCTTGGCTGAATGGAATGGTTGGTATGGATATCGTGGCCTGACCAAGCCCTGCCACATTGACCATGGTAGCTGAGTTATTGTCATTGGCGGTGTTCGAATGGGCATCCAAATCCTCTTGAGATGTTTGCCATTGGCCATGTTGCTCTGCCGCAGCACCCGATTCGACGGCGGGAGATAGTATAGCAGTGATCTGTGCCAAATTGCTTGAGACGACAAGGTTGGCCATTTCTGTACTCGATTGAGGTACATGACTGTCTTTTGTCTCACTAGTTATAGGAGTGGAAATGTCTAGAGCAAAACCCTCTTGTTTAGATGAAGAAACCAAGGCATTGATCGTGGAGTATGATAAGCCCAGGTTTGTGATATCAGGATCTTGCCAACATTCTCCCCTTTCGTCACATAAGCTTAACACAGTTAGCAAATACCAAAGCATGGCAACTCAATATGCCTACGTACCTTTTCAAAATAGTTGTAATGGTCTCGTATTGAGTAAGTTCCGTGATCAAGATCAGGGGAGCGTCGGTCACAGTGACGGTCAAGGTGTCATCCACAGCAATGGTCGTGTTAGAGGTTATAGAGGCGCTGAGTTGAATGGGCTTCTCGACAAGAATATGAACTGGCTGGAGTTGGACATAGGTCAGACTGGTCGAGCATATCGCGGTTGGATGTTGAAGCGCATGGGCCAGCCAGAACTGCAAGGTGCCGGCTGCGAATGCTAATCGAAGTTTATTGTCCATGATTGTTGCACAAAACGGAGAGTTCTTACAGTGACAGGTCTTTGATCCAGCTGAGCATCTTTGTTCATTTGTATCCAGCCTTTAACCCTTTGCCCTCAAAATTTTATCAACATGACGCAACTTGGCTTGGCTGTTCGGTAATCCCAGGACATCTCCAAGACCAAGACTGTGGCGTGATGTTGACGGCAGTTATCCTCGCTTAGGAACTCGGGTCCGCCTCTTGCAGCTAGTGGATCTCGGCCACGCCGCCTCCAAAGATCTTGATGTGGAGCGTGGCGTCTCGACCAGACCAAAGTTGACCTAGTCGGAGCTGTCAAAACTCGGTACCGAGGTTAGGGGCGTGGCTTTGTCTATCCATGACTCAATCGGCAGCTCCAGTCTGTTGGGAAAGACCCACGAGTGTTCCTGGATCAGGGACAGCGGAAAGCTAAACAAGGAAAGCTGCCTCATCATCTCGATTCAGCACAACTACGAACATGCTCGTTTCTGGAAGCGGGGCAAACCTCATAATCCACGTGGCATGGGCTACACACGACACCGGATGTTCCGGTGGTCCTGCTAACGGGTGTGTCTACCTAGGTAATCTATGACATCGTACGGAACAACCCGAGCTGAACCGGGACGCCTCAAACGGTGGCCTAACTGCGGTGCCGCAGCCGTTAGCAGAATTCTTCTCACGGAGCGTCTAGAGCACCGCTTACCCACTCCTTCGGTAATACGAAAGCTCGGTGTTCACCAGCTGAATTATGAACTCGCCAAGCTGAGCTTCGGGCCCTCTACGGAGTCCGGACGGGTTATGATACCGAAGTGGGAAAATCGCACAACTTGAGCATGTCGTAGTCTTGGCCGTGACGAGAAGAATTTTTTTTTCATCAAACGGCGGTAGTAGGGAATTAAAAGGGGTAACCGTAAATATAAAACATTGGTTGGTACTGGTGGTGAGCTGCTATCTGACCAGGTCGAGCAAATTCAGCATCCAAGCCCTGTCATTACTTTGAAAGCCCCTGTATTCACACATTTAATTTCTCACTAACTTCAACATTCCAAATGAACAAAACTGCATTACTGTCCCTGTTGGCGGGTGTCTCTGTTCCATTCGCTGATGCAGGGATGCCACCAAATTCCCCCTCGGAATGGAATCCTTGCACCATCACAACCACACTACCACCATCTCAAGTCGTTACTCAAGCTCCAAGAGTCACCTTGACATTAGACGAGCACGACAAATTCGTCAAGGCAAGCCAGCAAACCACTTCCGCTGTCTCACCCAATCAACCTCCACCTTCTCCGGCATCGTCGCCACCTACCAACACGAGCGTCACCGGCATCAACGAGAGCAAGTTTCCAATCCCAACAGCTCTCTTCAAACCCTTTTCAGCCTTGGTCAATACACTCCCCTCGAGTGGTCTCAAAACGGCGCCCCCGGATGCCATCGGCTCCGAGACTTCAGTGCGGGTACACACACAGAAAACACAGCCACACTCTGTGATCACCTTCGTCACCCACACTCGAAAAGAGGTTTTGTCCACTGCAAGTGGCTTGGAAGGGAATCGAGATGTTTACCAGGAGAGCAAAGCTGTTGAAGACTGGGCCGTTGCAACGTCATTGAGTGCCACAACGTTTATCACGCCAACACCCTCCGAGCTTGATGAATTATCTCTTCCCTCGACACCTGCCACACTTGAAATTATTGCGCTATCTAGCTCGACATCTATTCTCCAAGATGCAGACAATCCAATAGCCTCTTCAAGTGTTCAACCCTCCCAAACGCAGGTTTCTGCAGCAGTCTCAACACGGGTGATGGGCAGTTGGAGGAGTATCTTGAGTTTTATTACAATAGTTTTATTTCTAACAATATAGCATAGGATACTGGTAGCATCAAATATACATATAAACCTCTTAAGGGCAGACCTGGGCAAGGCCTCTGATAAATCTTTTGCAACTAATGAGTGTGGAGGAGCCAATAAAGGGGCGCGATCCTCAACCGTGGCTGGTGGAGAGCTCAAGAAACACTGCCGCGACTACCCTGTAGAGATCTCCAAATCTGCTATTAGAAAGATAAACAACGTGTGAAGAAGGAAAAGAATCATCGGGATGCATTTACAAAACCTGAAGATAGGTGCCGACTCTGGCCCCGAAGCATCACTGTTAGGCATTAATAGTCCTTGTTCGTCCTTTAACCATATAAAGATACATATCAGCCCCTTAGCATTCAGCCTTTGCTGTCTCGCTATGGACGATATCAATCTTGATCTCATCCCGGACCTGTTCCGCCACTCTTGCCCTCTTCTCCTTGTCAAACAAGTCGTCAACCTCCTCAAGTGTAAGACCTCGAGTCTCAACCCACATAGTAACAACAAACAGAATCATGAGCACATTGAAGCAACCGTTGACCATATAGAACTTCCACCCGATGGCCTGAAGGCCAAACGGAATGGCCATGGCTGCAAGAAGACCGCAGCTCTTGGTGGTAAACGTGTAGATACCCATTCCTACGCCTCTGATCTCGAACGAAAGAACCTCAGGCGGGTAGAGCACAGTGAGCGGCGTAATGCCCCAGGCGTACACAGCATTGTACAGGAAGATTACTGCAATGGTGCCGTAGATGCCTGACGTGTTGGTAGAGTTCCCGTACAGCTTTGTCAGTCCACCAAAAATGAGGAGAAAGGCCGTCTGCAGAGCAAGACTGATGGAGCAAAGCCATCTTCTGCCAAGCCAGTCAGCATACCAGGATGAAATGACTGCGATGACGAGTGTCCATGAGGCGAGAATGACGTTGATCTGGAGCTGAGTCGCGGGGCTATCGATTCCAGCACCCGTAAGCATGTCACCAAAGTAAAAGGTGATGATATTTGTTCCAGGGAGCATGACAATGGCGGAGAAGGTCACCGTGATGAGAAGACGCTTGAGGTTGGGCTTCTTGGCTAGTGCTTGTGCAACAGACAAGTTATGATCTTTCTCAAAGGCAATCGTATCGGCGATTTCGCGGTACTGGATTTGGACATCTTCGAGAGAGCCGCCGTTAAGGATGTTGATGAGCTCGAGCGCTTCTTCGTGGCGGTCTTGACTGATGAGCCAGCGGGGGGACTCGGGAACGAACTGGAGCATGATGAAGCAAACGATACTGGGGGCGGCTTGGAGTAGGCTGGGGATGCGCCAGGCAAACGTGGAAGGGATATCCTGAGTCTAGAGAAGATCAGTAAGTGAACTAGCTTGCTCCTTGTGGACTTAACTCACTCCATAGCACACTCCAGCAGCAATTAAAGTGCCCACTCCCCAGCAAGCATAGTACATTCCCAGAGCAAAACCACGATACTCTACAGGCGTAGTCTCAGCCACCAGCGTCGGGGCCGCTGTCTGAGCCAATCCCATGCCAGCACCGACGATGCACCGCCCAGCAATAAACATGGCAATGTTCTGCGAGGACCCTTGGATAACACCGCCGATGAGGGTTAGGAGGGCAGACAAGTAGATGGCCTCCTTGCGGCCGCGCCAGTCGATAAGAAGACCGGCGAAGGGGGCCATGGCCGCACCGCCGACGTAGGAGATGGCGGTGTTGAGGGACTTTGTGGTGGTGGTGAGGGTGAAGTAGCTGCTGTAGGTGGGCATAACGTTGAGACTGCCCATGAGGGAGGAGTCAAAGCCGACTAGCTAGAGGGTGTATTCGTTAGAGTCCCTGTATGGATAGGTAGGGGGAGGAAAAACAAACTTACCACAGAGTCCACCACAGATATGGCGATCAGGCATCCTACGAGCCATTTCTTATCGCGTGGAACAAAGCGTCCAATCTTGCGAGCAGCCATTTTGTAGTAGGTTCACGCAGAGTTGGAAATGTTCAGATACACGAGTGCAACAATGAATAGTTAAGAATCCGGATGAGAATCTGGAGTAAACGAAAGATCGATGCGGGGCCCCGTCTACTTATGGCCAAGTCGCGAGGCCTGCATGACTCGTGAGTCTGGAGATAGCTGATCCTGGTAGCAAACTGGGGAAGTCAACGCTGGACAAGGTTGATTTGTGCTGCCCTCCCTGTCGGCCTCAAGTCAGCACTTGGTTGCACTGCGTATTGTTAAGCGTCAAGCTAAGCTTAAAGACGCAAGGCTTACCCCACTGTTTGAAGGACCTGGAGAACAGTGGGGGAATAAACCCTACCCCCACTCTCAACAAGAGCCTATAACAGGCCTCGGCCCTCGCTGAGTCGTGAACCCCGAGTTTCCCGAGGGATGGAGACATCTCATTGGACAGAAACGCCCATCAGGTTTTGTCAATGCCCAAGCGGAGCGGTCAATGCCCTGACCCTTGACTACCTATAACATGGAGACCAATGAAGCCCTTCCTCAGAAACCGAACAACGCCTGCCAACCTTGCCCATCATCATGTCACCCCTTCCTGAAGACTACCTGCACCGCGTCTACGCAGGCGTCCTCGGAAAGCTGGTAGGCGTCTACCTCGGCAGACCCTTCGAAAACTGGACGTACCAGGAGATCCAGGACCGCCTCAGCGACATCCACTATTACGTGCACGACAAGTTGGGAGTTCCCTTGGTTGTCATCGACGACGATGTATCGGGGACTTTTGCCTTTGTGCGTGCCCTGGAGGAACATGGTGCACGCGCAGACCTCTTATCTGAGGAGGTGGGCAAGACGTGGTTGAATCAGGTTATCGAGAAGAAGAGCATCTTTTGGTGGGGGGGCAATGGTATCTCGACCGAGCACACTGCCTTCCTTAATCTCAAAAATGGGGTTTCGGCACCTAAGAGTGGATCTGCAGATACCAACGGCCGAACTATGGCGGAGCAGATCGGGGCCCAGATCTTTATCGACGGATGGGCCATGGTCTCGCCAGGGAATCCCGACTTGGCGGCGAAACTCGCAGAGTCGGCTGCTCGTGTGAGCCATGATGGAGAGGCTGTATACGCTGCAAAGCTATGGGCTGCTATGGAGGCAGAGGCCTTTGTATCCAAGGATGTCGACCATCTTCTTGACGTTGGCCTCAAAGTCATTCCCTCGGAGTCCCTCATCTCGCACATGATTTCGGATGTTCGACGTTGGGCGAAAGAGGAAAATGACTGGAGAAAGACGCGGCAGAAGATTGAGGATAACTACGGGTATGACAAGTACCTCGGTATCTGCCACGTTATTCCCAACCACGCCATCATGATCATGTCTCTTCTATACGGAGGTCAGAGTTTTCACAAGGCAATGCATATCATCAACACCTGCGGCTGGGATACAGACTGCAACTCTGGAAACGTCGGCTGTTTAGTGGCATTGATGCACGGTCTGGCAGCCTTTGAAGGTGGTCCCGACTGGCTGGGTCCTCTTGCGGATCGAGCCATCATATCGAGTGCAGATGGCGGCTACTCTATCAACAATGCTGCTCGCATAACATACGATATTGCCAACCTCGGAAGTCGACTGGTAGGGGAGGCAGGTATCCAACCGCCCAAAGATGGTGCCCAGTTCCACTTCACACTCCCCGGAAGTGTTCAGGGGTTCCAGGCGACAACACACCCTCACCTGGTCCGCGTACGGCAGGCCCAAGACCGTGGAATCGATAGTCTCCGAATTCACGTCAAGGGCCTGACGAGCGACCCCGTGGAAGTCCTCACGCAGACTTTTACGCCATTAGACGTTGTCCAAGTTGACCGAAACTACGACATCATGGCCTCGCCACTGGTCTACCCTGGCCAACAGCTCAAAGCTGAACTACACGCAGCTGAGAGCAACACTACAAGCTCGATCGTGTGTCTGAGGCTCAAGGCATATAACCAGGACGATGAACTGGTGACTGTAGACAGCAGTCCTGTGACACTAGCACCGGGACAACAGGGTCTCCTCGAGTGGATAGTCCCAAACACCTTGCAGAACCAGCCGATCCAACAGATTGGTCTCGCCATCAGCACTCAGGGCTCAGCCCTTGAAGGTGTCGTTTTCCTCCATAGTCTGCGATGGGACGGTGCACCTCGCGTATCTTTCACTCGACCAACAAACAACAAGTCACAGAGCTTCTGGCGCCGCGCCTGGGTCAACTCTATCGACAAGATGCACACGGACATGGGCCCCTCGTTCTTCATCGCCCAGGACAGAGGAGAGGGTATTTTGGCCCAAGGAACGAGAGACTGGGTCGATTACGAGGTGAATGTCAAAAGCTTTGTCATCAATTTTGGAGGGCCGATGGGTGTGGCGGCGAGAGTGCAGGGGCTGAATAGATACTACTCTCTCATGTTGACCAAAGACAAGAAGGCTCTGTTGATCAAGGCCAAGGACGAAAAGAGGATAGAGTTGGCGAGTCAGCCATTTGACTGGAAGTATGATGTCAAGTATGATGTCCGGTTGACGGTGCAGGGTAACAAGATTAGGGGCAATATTGGTGGAGTTGAGTTGGAGACGGTGGATGAGGAGTATGCGGATGGAGCGGTGGCATTGGTGGTTACGAATGGATCGCTATCTGCCGATAGTATCAGTGTATCTCCTGTAGTTGTGTAAGGACTAAAAATCGGCCATTTGATTCCTGTCTTAGGAGGAAGGCATGCAAGTAATATTGCTGGTGCAGCATCCACTCAGCATTTGGTAGCGTTTCATTAGATTTATGTGCAAGATGGCCAATTGAGTCATGCAGAAGAGGCCTTAGCGAGGATATTTGAACCCATTGACGCTACCCAGATATTGAATCGATACGGTACCTAGATGTCAAGAGTGAATACGGTGTTGACCACATCAGTTCAATAGTTAGCTTATCATTGGTTGGTTCATGTGACTAAAACTAGCGGCATGCTGATGTGGGACATCACGTGCTGCTCAGACTTAAATCCTTGGCGTCTTGGGATTACAAATTTCTGAGCAGTAGGCCAGGGGGGAGAACACAGTGATGCTCTGACAAATGAGAAGTGGGTGAAAAGAAGAGATTAAATCGTATCTCCCACAGACAACAAGATAAGATACCCTGAACCATGAGCGACACAACCTTCACACCGATCCTGCCACGGCCTCCAGTCGACTCCTCTCAGGTTCATCCCCCTCCACAGATACATCGCCGGAGCTGCACCGAGTGCTGCCGCCGAAAGGTGAAATGTGACCGCCGTCATCCCTGCTCCAACTGCACCAGAAGCGGTAGCGGGTGTGTCTTTCCCAAGTCGAGGCGGACTCCCACAAGGCAGAACAGGAGTCGAGATGAGGAGCTGTTGAAGTCACTTCGGAGGCTGGAGCGACGGCTTCAATCCAGTGAGATGCCTGAGGCAACTCAAAGCCCAGTTTCTATTGAAAATGACCGATCCGAGGAAAGGTTAAGGCGCAGTCACGAGAATAACGAGGTGACGATCGAGAGGGAGGAATCCGGGCGTTTAGTGCTCGACCATGACCGGAGCAGATATATTAGCAATAATTTCTGGGCAAATATGTCTAGAGAGGTAAGTCTTGTCAATTCCCATGATACAGTACCTAACGGGAATAGATTGAGGAAATGCGCGACATCCTGGATGGCTCCTCGGCCTCGGAGCAAGAGAATGATGACGATCAAGAAGGTAACACTCCATCTTCTCATTTCTCCCAAAGTAGCCGTGGCCTCTTCATCTTCAGTCCGACTGCCGACTCGACAGCTCTACAGTCTCTGTATCCCAGCTCTTCGGATCTCCTCACCATGTTTGACGTGTTCCAGCAAAATGTCGACCCTGTCGCTCGCATCTTCCACTGTCCCACGCTGCGCACAACCGTCACTGAGGCACTGCCCCTTCTAGACGGTCCGCTGGACCGACACACCGGATTGGTCTTGTTCTCTATCTCTTATGCTGCACTGACAAGTCTCGACGACGAAGAGTGCCAAAGAATGTTTGGAGAGGAGCGTCGTGTCATGCTCCCACGGTACCGTTACGCGGTAGAGCAGTCCCTCGTCAGGGCACGATTTCTGGATTCCCAAAACCTCACAGTCCTCACATCTCTGGTCCTCTTCCTGCTTTGCGTCCGCCGCCACGATAGCTCTCGTTTCGTATCCAGTCTGCTAGGAGTGGTGATCCGCAACGCACAAGCGATGGGGCTGCACCGCGACGGAACAAATTTCCAATTGTCTCCCTACGAAACCGAAATGAGGCGTCGCGTTTGGTGGCATATTTGCGTGCTTGACCTTCGTGCGTCCGAGGATCATGGCTGCGACCCGTCAATCTACGACCAGAATTACGATACCAAGTTTCCGCTTAGCATCAACGACGAGGACATTTCTCCCAGCGATACCGTGCCGCCGCCGGAACGTGTCGCGGGCTCAGACATGATTTTCTGTCTTCTGAGGTTCGAGGTTGCCGTGGCAATCCGTAGACTCAACTATCCTGCTCCTGTGGGGAGTCATAAGTCGGAATTATCAGTTGGTCAGAAACGTCGTATGGTCGAAACAGTTGAGAAGCACTTTTATGAGAGGTATATTCATCGGTGTGATATCACGAAATCGTTTGACTGGGTCTCCGCAACATGGGCGAAGCTGATGCTGGCAAAGATGTGGTTGGCTGTCAGCAATCCCCTGCAACCTCATAGCAATAACGATGACACTGCTACGACACCAACACCAACACCAGTTAATATGCGAAGCCTGGCGTTTGAAAAGTCGGTAGAGGTGCTAGAGCTGTCAGACTTGTTGGAGACGGGACACAGAGCTGCACGGTGGAGATGGTTGTTTCTGACTCACTTCCAGTGGCATGCCGTCGTCTTTGTGTTGGCCCATTTATGTGTATGGCCAGCCGACGAACTGGCACGTCGCGCCTGGGTTGTGGTGGATAGGGTGTGGGAGCGGTGGTCTACCGAAAAGGCGGGTGCTACTAGGGGGATGCTGTGGAAACCGATCCGAAGACTCATGGATCGTGCGCAGCAGATCCGTGCAGGGTCAAACTCTCGACATGAAGCTGAGGGGGATGACGCGCCCGAGCCGATAGGAGATGGGCGTATGCCTGTCTCTTTCTCAAATTCCACGGCACGATACGAGGACCTTCTTGATGACGGTCGTCCAGATACCATGGAGTCTAACGCTTTGGATCAGTTCAACCCTCACGAGCATCTTCCTATGCAGGTTCCCGTGGGGGATTTGCTGGATGAAACTCTCTACTCGGAGTGGACTGAGATCCTTCATGAGCTACAAATGGGATTTCAAGATGGAGATATAACAATGGATCTGGACGCGATACAAGGTTATGGAGGAAATTTCTGGAATACTCTCTAGAGATGTTAAATTGGTAGTAATATCCAGTATATGGCCAGCGCAGATGTATAGCTATAGCTATCTAACAACTGTAGGATTTCTGAGGTACTGCCTAGCCCGTCATTCCTCGCCGTACCCCTCCTCCACAACCAAAAGCTTCAACCTGATAGGGTAATTCGCTCCTTCATAATGTAGCTAGGTATAAGTGTTCTAATGCAGGCAGTAGAGACTAAGAAGAGGTCGCTATGTGAGAATTGGGATATAATGCTATAATGTGTGAAAAACATATTCTTAATTATAGTTCAAGGCCGGTCCTCAATGCGATAACTGAGCCAGAAGACCACATCCCTGACATTCAGAAATGAACGGCGATTTACTTACATATACTGGACCTTGGACAGAAGTAGACCTTTTAATATTAGCTGAGGGCCCCGTAACAGTTAAGGGCTAGACTAAGAAACCAATCCAATAGCCTTGCTCTCCGCCCGACATCCGCAGGTGTGTGCAATTGACTTCGCTAATACCGAGAAACGTGCGGGGACTCCACATCTCCTAGGTTGCTGTTCGCTCTGAGACAATTGTTCGGGATGTGTAGCATTCGCTTGAGATGTTTGTAGTAATCATCTCCAGAAAATAAACCTAACGTATAGGGGAAGTGTCATATTAAAGTGACCAATTGCGGCCTATAGAGATACGATGAGAGACGAGGAGGTCTCATTTGACTATTGACTACACTGTCCTTGTCAGGATAAAATGCCCTCCAAAGCAACCCTTCATTGAGAGTTTTGTCCGACTGCCGTGTTTCCATCCATCATCAGTACAATTCTCGGATCTAAGACCAGTCTCCGGGACTCGGCTCCGCCTCTGAGCTCCCATGTTCTGTGCTCTCCATCAAGCCGCAGACAAGCCAATGGTGCTGTGCTTTACTGGAAAGGGTGATGATTTGCAACGACCTTGATTTTGCGCCCGCGCCATTGAACCCCGATTACCGACCCCGGATTCAAGGATTGCTAATATCGGACCTCGGGATTATCCCCGCACATTGCTCACCTTGGCTAATTTTCCTTGACATTCCCAAAGATCATTGGCTTATGGGCAATAATGGAGCTACTGAAACTGATGTCAATGACATGACAGCTAGAGGTTAAAATGGACTATTAATTCATCATCGGGTGATTGTAGCCGGGTATAAATACTGGCTTGTCACCCAGCATATTCGGGTTCAATTTCTTCAGGCAAGCACTTTTGTTATTGGGCAATAACATCTGGACACCGACACTATGCGAACGACTGGCGTGTCTTCGGCGCTCACCCTGGGCCTTGTAGCCTTAGGGCTGGCGCATAATCCGTCCAAGAAGCAAGCCAACATCATCCTGGTTATGACCGACGACCAGGACCGACGACTGGGCTCGATAGACTACCAGTCTGTGCTGCAACGTGAAGTTAAGGCCAAGGGCACCGAATTCATCAACCATTATGCCACCACCGCCAACTGTTGCCCTAGCCGCACGTCGCTCATGCGAGGGCAGATGGTACATAACACCAACGTCACTCATGTCAATGCCCCCGGCGGAAACTATGACAAGTTTCATCTTAGTGGTCAAGACACTAATTATCTCCCCTTCTGGATGCGGGATGCCGGTTACAGGGTTGAGTGTGAGTATCACATCCCACTAAGCCAGCTTCGCAGAACTAATTCCTACGGGGTGCGTTATAGACATTGGAAAGTTCTTGAATGGCTATAGTCAAAAGAACTACAACATCACCCCTAAAGGTTGGGATCGCGTCGATGCTCTGGTAAGCTTCACCAAAATTATGACATTAAGCTTCAAGCAACCTAACTATCAAAACAAGATTGATCCTTATACATATGTCTTCAACACTCCCGTCATGTCTTTAAACGGTCAACGGCCCATATACTACGAGGGTTACCATCAGGCAGACGTGATCCGAGCCAAGGCGTACGTTTTCATAAGATACCCCCACATGTTCATGGAACAGAATAGTCACACATTACAGTCTCGATCGTGTTGAGTACCTCACAACTCAAGATAAACCTTTCCTCCTCGTTCTAGCCCCATCGGCACCTCATGTGGAAAACGAAAAGCGGCAAGCCATTCCACTGTCCCGCCATGCCAAGGACTTCAAGGATGTCACTGCCCCCCGAGGGAGGAACTGGAACCCCGCGGACGAGTACCAGAAGAACAAGGGAAGCTGGCTCTCAACCCTGCCACTGATGAACGACTCAGTGCAAGCCTACGCAGACCACAGTTTCCGCCAGCGCATCCGCGCCTTACAGGGAGTTGATGAGATGATGGAGGATGTCATCGCTCTCCTTGAAGACAAGGGAGTCATGGACAATACCTACTTCATTTTCACGACCGACAACGGGTACCATATTGGTAACCATCGAATTCCTGCCGGCAAGGCTCTCTTCTACGCCGAAGATACCAACATCCCCCTCATGGTCCGAGGACCAGGTGTCCCAGCTGGTGTCACCTCCAAGATTCCCGGCGCTCACGTTGACCTCGCGCCGACTTTTCTCGACATCGCCGGAGTTCCCCAGGACAAGTGGCCAGAATTTCTCGACGGTCAGAGCCTCTTGCACCAGTGGCAAAATCCAAAGTCTTCAACAGGTAAGGAAAGCGGCGGCGGAAATGCCAAGGAGATACTGAACGTGGAGTTCTGGGGTTTATGCATCGTCGAGGCGCCTAACGCTGCCGAGCTTGGCGTCCCGTTCCGGAACAACAGCTACAAGACCCTTCGAATCGTTGGGGATGATGAGGCTTGGCTCTACTCGTACTGGTGTACTGGAGAGACGGAGCTGTATAACACGGCCGAGGATCCTTACGAGTTGAACAATCTCGCCATCAACCCCAGCAAGGCTTCTTCTCGGCTGATCGATCGCCTGAACGCGATTTTGCTGGTCACAAAGTCATGCGAGCAAGGAACTTGCCGTCAGCCATGGACACTACTGCAGCCCGGGCACCGAAAAGATGAGATCTTGTCACTCAAGCAAGCAATGAAACCGAAGTACGACAAGTTCTTTGCCAGCTTCCCCCGAGTCGCCTTCAAGGAGTGTTTGCAAATCCAGGATATCAACAACGAGATGCCATTCTACCCCCCTCTTCCCAAGACTGGCGCTCTGGGAGGAAATTATCGGAACAGCACAGACAACTATGCATCCGAAGGCGAGGGCGGAACCCGCTATATTACCAGCCCCGGGCAGTATGGAGGCTGGAAACAGAGGCACTCCACCTTGAAAGAGATTAATAAGAGCGGTCGTGAGATTACAGATGCCGAGATATATGGCGATGCAGTAACAAGGAAGAGGAGAAGAGACCTTGGAGTTATAGATGAGCCGGAATGGATGCAGTGGATCGGATAGCTAGTGAGCTCAAGATACGAAGGATGTTGGGCAGTTGGTCCGCTACGTCTGTTCAGTCTTAGCCATCAATCATGTAAGGCAGATACGTGGCACTAGATCTATCGATGTGCTAGTGACAAGTTTGATCGTTAAAATTTCTCTAAAACTCGGGATATATATATAAATAACCACTAAACCTGCCTATACCTTGGCCTTGTCTCGAGTAATGTGCAACTGGTTTGCTACGGCTTATACCAAATAGAGATATTAATATGCTATATCCGAGCATGGGCCCTAGTCCTATTAGCAACTACAATACCTTTAAGAATTTACATTTAGACATCTAGGGTCGTGTGTCTGGAGGACCGAATTTATGCAAGGCCGACCTTCCTTCTAATTTAATAAAGATATCACTGCTTTATGTTGCGAAAGAATATTCAGAATCATCTTGTTCATTATCACTACCTAAGCCCTTTACACTCTAGCTAAGCTTCACCCTGCCGATGTTTGGCAAACACGTCCTTGACATGGAGTTTCATGTCATAACTTGAGTGATTCAGTAAGGTTTGCCTCGGGGGCTATAAAGACAAATATACTTACAGATTCATTTCATCGATAGTGAGCTTATCTTCCTCACTCTGCACAGCATAGACAGTCGTATCCGTGTTGCTCGAGAAGCCTTATGATCCGTCAGTGCATCTCCTCCTGTAGACCTGATATACGGCATGCATCTCACCAATACGCTCGTTGATATTCTCTCTGGCCCGAGCTGATGCTGCCTGAACTTTTGTTCCCCTCGGCTTCCGGACCTCTTCAAACACTTCGAGTGCCTCACGAATATCGCCGTTGAAGTTGTCTTTGCCGAATACGAGACCCAGAGCGGCGGCATCTTCAATGGCCTGGCACGCGCCCTGACTTTGATCGGGCATCATCTGGAAAACTAGTTAGCATGATGCCGCTTGGCCGCTACAGGACATGGAATTGATACCGGATGAGCTGCGTCTCCCAAAATGCAAGCCAAGCCCTTCTGCCACAGCGGGTAGGGCTCATGGATCCACAACCGCCATGGGCGTACTTCGTAGCTGATTTCCAGGTGCTTGAAGACCTGGCGATCGAGGTCAGGATACGGTGTCAGCAGCTCCTCGACAGTCGCCGCCTGGTCCCAGCTCTGGTGTGCCAAATCACTAGCTTCCCGTGGGAAGAAGCAGTAGTAAGACAACAGGCGACCACCGTTACAAGGAGACAGGACAATCTTGTAGTGCGTGTTGTAGCCACCCCAGTACTCGATAGCGCTGTTTTTCGAGTAGTCAACCAGGCCAAGCTTGACAGCCTTCTCAGTGTCCACGTTGGAGTGCAGACAGGTGCAAGTGGCTGGGTTCCGGATTGCCTTGATGCCAAGCTCCTGACGAACTGTCGACCCGATACCGTCGGCACCAATGATGACGTCGTGCTTGACCTTGTTCCCGTTGGAGAAGGTTACCTCGCCTGTTTCAAGATTGACCTTTTCAGCCTGAGAAGATCTCAGTTAGATCAATGGACACATCAGCTTAGGAACCGGACCATTTACCTTGTGGTTAACAACGAGTTTGGCAGGAAGGCCCTCTCCTTCGCCACTGGCACTATCCTTGAGCATTGTATGCATGTACTGACGATGAAACATGTAGTAGACCTATCGGGGTAGCTCCTAGGTTAGTATCAGGTCGGGGGTTGACAAGCTGTTGGAACATACGTATCCCCAGCGTTCCTTGTAATCTGACAGGTCATAGACGCTGACGGGTTCACCCGTCTTCCAGTCACGGCTAATGAGCTTCTTCAATATGACAGGGTCACCGAGTTCAATGTTGACGCCCCATTCCTCAAGCCACCTAGTGCCATTCGCAGCGCAAGAGATCGAGGCACCGACTTCACCAGCGAAGTCTGCCCTTTCGTAAATGGTGACCTTGTGACCCTGCCTTCGGAGAGCAGTGGCACTAGCTTGTCCGCCTATGCCACCTCCGATGACAGCGACGTCGAGTTGTCTCCAACCTTTGGGAACAGCCATGATGATGTGTCTCGTTGTGCACGTTGGAGCTGATGCATTCTTTGACCCTCAACACTTGTTTGAGGTCATCTTTTCTCCTTTAGTATGATGCCATCTTGTAACAAGAGCGACTGTCGGAAGCAAGGAATTATTGATCAATGGCTTAATCAGCAGCGATTTGTGATGATCGGATGCGCCGATGCGGCGAAGGCTTCCGATCTATCCCCGTCCTCGAAAGTATCAGCCGGGCCAAGATCATGTGCCAGGCTGTGTAAGTTCAACCACGTTCAGTTGCCGACCGAAACCACCCAGCGGCACTATCTAGTCTCGGTAAGTTCGGAACCTCTTTTACTTCAGGAATGTTCCGATGTTCCGACTTTGACTCGTAGATGCTGAATAGTCAGATTCCTTGGTATGTACATGCCGGTGGCCTCATATTGATGCCGATATCCTCGAAGAGCATTTGTGTAGATAAAGAATTAATTGTTTCTCAACTTCCCGGACCACATGGCTTCATTTCTCCATCTCCGAGCAAGAAAACAGACATGGCCACTACAACATTTGCAAGTGTACGACGAGCCTTTGATCTAACGTCACGAAACTACATCGTGACGGGAGGTTCCCAAGGAATCGGTTTTGCTCTAGTTGATGCAATCGCCCAGATGGGGGGGAATGTGGTGGCCATGGACATCAAAGATAAGCCAGGCCAGGACTTTTCCGCCCTTTCAAAGCAGTATAGTGTCAAGGCTCAATACGTCCAGGTCGATGTCACGAACGAAGAGGGTCTGAAAGGTGCCTTCCAAAAGTCAATTGATGAGTTGGGGAGCCTTCATGGGTGTGTGACCTGTGCCGGCCTGGCTTTGGAGAAGCCATTTGAGGAAACCAGTTGGCCAGAGGCCCGAAGGATCCACGACGTCAATGTATGTCTCAACTTAGCAGGTTCATTAGCAGCAACTCCAGTCTAATTCGACTTGTAGGTCATCGGAACATACTTCACAGCACAACTTGCAGCTGAGCAGATGAAGAAACAAGGCAGTGGCGGAAGCCTCGTCCTCGTTTCCTCTATCACCGCCCACACTGTTCTTCCATTCCACCACATGTCGGCGTACGGTGCAACCAAAGGCGCAGTGAAGACACTGTCGGAGTCTCTAGCCGTCGAGCTGGCTCCAAGTCTAATCCGTGTCAACACCATCTCTCCCGGGTTCATAGACACAGAAATGACGCAGGAAGTGCGACAGGCGAAGCCTTCTATGGCCGAGGTTTTTGAGAAGAAGCCGCCCTTGCAACGCATGGGCAAGCGTGATGATCTCACCGGAGCTGTGATCTACCTACTCAGCGACGCCGCGAGCTACACCACTGGTGCAGACATTGCAATCACCGGTGGTCTTCATGTAGGCAGGATTAGCACTTAGGCGGTAGGCTTAGTCTTATGCCAGGAAGGATGGGTAGAATACACATTTTAATGGCAGAATTCCTACAGGCGTAATATAGGAGACACAGTTGACACTTCACGTCTTACGGTTCGGTTGACATCCATCTGTGATACACCCATGTCCCATCCGGTATCTGCGGTCACGATGTACTCCTTCCGGAGGCCCGGGACCGCATAGGTGGCCGGGCATGGTCCTCCAATATCGAGGGCAACAGTTCAAGGCCGCACGTGCGGTTTTTACAATTCCTCTCAATTTGCTGACGAGTCACTCCCAAGATGTCGCTTCAGCTGTGTACTTGCAGATGACGGAAGTCAGCGTTCTCAAAGGGTGGGATGAGCGGAAGTTCCGATCGGAACAAGCTATCACGGCACCGAGCCCGGGAGAATTCACCACCCACAGAATAGTCAATATTTGGTCACAATTCATGGATCCGAGAGATAAGGCAGACTACCGAGTATTCTTTTTTGTAGATAAAGGGACCTGATTAGAATTGTTTTGCCCCTATTGGCTCATATGAACGCAGACTGACTGAAATCACTTGCCTAACCCTGCATTAACACTACCCACTCACACATATTGTAACTTGGCTTGTAACGCAACTACTTAGTATAGTCTAGGTTAACTTAAAGCTTAGATTTCCTAATTATTGAGTTTATCTAAGAGATCTTAAACGCGTACGATTATTTTCACAAAGCGTTTCGAGCTGGTACTCTAGAACAAACGACTCGCTAATAGTGCTTATCCGAATATTTCAAGGAGGGGGAGATAAAGTGTCCGGGGGGATACGGTTCACCCAATGAGACGAGTTTCAGCTTAGTTTTACCTCTTATCTTTTCCCCCGCACTTTAGCGTAACAGGGCTCCTCCCAGCGTCCCCCCGGTCCGGTGCCAATATTAAATAGGGTCCCGCTCTACTAAGGGGGGCTAAAATCCGCCCCCCCCTAACCTCGTGCCTTAATTAGGGGGTTTACTAATTTGCAAAAGGACTATTAATTTATAAAAATAAGATATATCTATATATAGCTAATTTACTATAGAGAGAAAAGTTATTTTATTTAATACCTTAATTATAATATTTATATATAAACTTTAATATATAAATATAAGAATATAATTATTTTTTAACTTATATATAATAAAGAGATATTATTTATAGTGCCTTAATACTATTTTTAGGTTTAATTTCGCATTTAATAATAATAAATTCCTCTTTATTACTCTTACCTTTAATTTCTTTTATAATTTTAACCCTATTAGTCTTATAACTAAGTATTAATACCTTCTTTACTTACCGCTTATTATCCTTAAGTATAATAAACTTAATTACTTTTTATATAATTTCTTTATTATAATAAAGAGGCTATAGTACTAAGGGAAACTAGTTATACTTTAGTTTCTTTTTTTTATAAAGCTTATAATATAAT
>JABEEN010000293.1:0-43410 GCA_013363205.1 Fusarium tuaranense | reverse complement strand
CCCCTCTCCACCATGACAACTCTTCTCCCCCCCCATATCACCATCGCCAACACAAGAGCACAGCCATCGCTTGTCTCTGAAGCAACCGGCTGTGAAGCCTGAATAGCGTTGGTAACCAAGCTTAACAAGCTTAATAAACCTGGCGGCAGCCGAAACCGTTGAAGGCCAACTATGACTAGTCAGTCTACCTAATACTGTTAGCACCAAGTCTCCTACTGCAACCTACCCTTTCCCACCATCCGCTCAGCTGAAACATACCAACAGAGATTCATCCTTAAGCGACGTCTCTATCATATCCGCTTATCGTTAGTATTATCTCCTCAACTGATGGGTTACACTTTATCATCTTACACCCAAGATCAAGAGTCAGTCACGTCACGTCAACTAGGTACCCCACAAACATCTTGAGTGCACGCACAGCTTGCTTCAAAACACACACAACTCGTTTATCCCACTGAGTAAATCTGGAAATTACCTCCACTATCAACCGCTTTCCCCTTCCCCTGGTCCAGCTAACACTACATACAGCCTTGCTTGCAAGTCCAACTCATCATTCCTTCACTATCTCTTGTCGCTGGTAACCTATGCTTCTTCCCTCCCTCACAATGTCATATAGCTGCAATCCTTGCTTCGCAGCATTTCAGGATTCAACATGTTTGTTCCGCTTGGCAGCTTCTCCACAGTCTTCCCATGCAATTCGCCAACTCAATGACTACTTAACTTTTACTTCTTCCTTACAGAGCGTAAGGGTTCAGAGATCGGATCGTCAAGCAACTAGAACTTCAGTTAGCAACATCTTCGACACAGCAATTTCAACAAAACTTACGGTGGGCTCTTGGTGAGATCCGTCTTAAGAATCACAGGCACTCTAGTCATCTCCGTCACATCCTGGATATAGTCGCCACCCTCCTCACGGAGCGTGAACAGGCTGAGATACTTCTCCTTGTTGCTGAGGCGAGTCTCAACAGCATCCGTGACGGGCACCTTGGAATCAGATCGGGTGCGGTGAAGGTTACCGGCGGTCGACGACGATCGAGTCGGGGATCCGGGCACGCTCTGTGTCGGGCGCTCGGCCAGCGAAGCTCCAGCCATGGCCTCAGTCACATCAGACGTGTTGTCATCGTCATCATCAAAGAGGGCATCGACATCATCAGTCGAGATGGTGCCGGTATCCGTCTGCTTGCGGGTAGCCTCCTCGCGCTCCTTTCGGGCGCGCTCAGCCTCCTCAGCCTGTCGCTGCGCAGCCAGAGCGTTGGACGCTCGGAGCGAAGCAGCAGCCTTGGGCCGCTCATCCTCGGGCACAAACGCTGAGCTGGGGACACCCTTCTCCCAGTACAGCTCGAGCACCCTCTTCTCCTTTCGGAACTCAGCCTTCTTCAGAGGAAGCTGATCGCAGTGGACTCGCTTCTCGAAGCCCCATTCGGGGATGAGAACGTCAAAGGCCGACTCGTAGACACACAGGACAATACCCTCGGCGACGAGATCGCCATTGGCCTCCTGGCGCTTCTTGTCCATCGTACGGCAGGACTCAATGTGGACGCTCTGCTCCTGTGCGTTCTGAGCAGAGTCCTTCTTGGTGTTGCTAGACTCGGCAGTCTTGACAAGGTTCTCAAGATCGTCAGTAAACTCAATCTTGCCCTCAGAGAGGACCGCCTCAAGCTGACGGTGAACAATGATGTCGGCATAGCGACGAGTGGGGTTTGTGAAATGAGTGTACAGGGGTAGGTTAAGGGCGTAGTGAGGCCACAGGTGCTTGCCAGTCTTGCCAGCAATGAAGTACTTGGCACGCTGCATCGACTTGACAAGCAGCGTCTCCATACCCTTTCGCAGATCGGGATCGTCAACCTTGAAGAGGCTGTTCTGGAGCGCTCCACTGCCGGACGAGTCGATGTCGTAACCAAGCGCTGTCATGCGCTCAACAAAGGTCTGGAGTCGTCGTGGGTTAGGGGCCGACTGGCGTCGAAGGAGAGCCTTTTCAGGGAGTCCTTCAGCAAGACGCTGCGCCACGTAAGCATTGGCCTTGTGAACAAGTTCTTCCACGAGCTCGAGAGCCTGAGTAGAGTCAAACAGGTTGTCCTGAACAGGGTTGTTCTCGTCGTCAAGCTGCTGGAGCAGGCGGAGAGGAGCAATGGGTTCGCCACCAGCGCCGAGACGAGCCTCCCGGAACTTCTGGGCCACAGCGTTGAGGATCTGGATCGTGTTGACGGGCACAGTCGTGTTCTTGTACTCGGAGGGGTTGGTCAGGGCCTCGTCGATCTCCTGGAGAGAGAGCTTGCCAGCGCTCTTGATGATGGATCGGCCAACCCAGCTGTCGCCTTCACCGACAGCTCCGGTGTGGGGGTTGACGCTGAACACAACACTGACAGTCAGGCGGTCCTGCTCAGGAGTCAAGGAGCAAACCTCGGTCGACAGCTTAGGAGGCAACAAGGTGCAGAATCGGTTCTTGAGCTGGACAGAGGTGCCTCGCTTCTTGGCCTCACGGTCGACAAGCGAGTTAGGCTTGACGAAGTGGGCAATGTCGCCGACGTGAATACCGATATCAATCTTGCCATCAGGGCGAGACTTGACGTGGACAGCGTTACCCAGCTCAGCACCTCCGTTGTAGTCAATAGTAAAGGTCGTCTCCTCGCGGTAATCACGGCGCTCGGCAAGGGCAGCCTCATCTTCCTTCTCCAGGGACCAATCCTGAAGACCGACGCTGCGAAGAACAGCATCAGAGAACTCGTCCGAAGAAAAGTTGTTGTCGCGCAGAAGGGCGTCGGTCTCGACCTTGAGGTCACCCATACGTCCAAGTTGCTCGACAAGGGTACCGAAGGGGTGCAGCGAAGTGATGGGCCAGCGCTTTATGCAGGCCACAAAAATTCGATCCGCATAGTCCTGGTGCTTCTCAACAAAGTCGCGAGGCGCCTGCTCGGTGGGGATGGCGATGAGGGGAACACGCTTGTCCGTAGGCTTGAACCAGACAATCTTGGGCTTCTCCTGCTGACGGGGCTCAGGGTGACGGGAGTTGCCACCCTCACGGGCAGCCCTCTCAGCCTCCTGCTTCTCCTTGGTAGCCTGGCTGCTGGGTCGGAGGAGACCCAGGGTACCAGAGAACATCTGACCAGCAACACGTTCAATGACAGCCACAACGTGACCAGCATACAGAGGCTTCTGCTCATCGTTGATTTCCTCCTCCTCAACAAGCAGAAGGCTCTGGCCCTCGACCTCGACATCATCATTCTTCTTCTGGGTAGGGCGCTGGCGAAGACTACCGCGACGGCGAATGCCGCCCTCGGGGGGGTTACCCTCGTTGTTGTTGCCAGAGTTCTGGTTGCCCTGGTTGGTGGATCCAGATCGGGTATCAGTAATATCCTTGCGCTTCTTCTTCTCTTCCTTCTCGCGCTTCTGGCCCCAGACTTCATCGACATCCAGAAGCTCGATCGCGACGAGGTCACCCTCAAGGGCACGGTTTCGGTCCTTGCTACCGCAGATGAAGATGTCGGCATCGAGAAGACCATCCTGAGTGGTGACGTAAGCGTCGCTACGGTTCTTCTTGTTGACGCGAAGGATACCAGAGACGAGCTGACCATCGCCCAGAAGAGCGGGGAGCGAGGCCTGGGGGAGGTAAGGAGTGAAAAGGGTCTTGCGCTGCTGCTGTTGCTGCTGGCCTCCGAGTTGGCCGGCATGCTGAGAGCCCTGAAGACCCATGAACTGCTGACCGTTCAGCTGAGCGGCCTGCAGAGCCTGCAGCTGGTTCAGCTGCATGGGGTTCAGCTGCTGCCCATACATCTGGGGCATCATCATCTGGTTAGGGAGCTGCATAACCTGGGGCTGGCCGGGGTTGTACTGGAAAGCCCCAATGCCAGAGACAGATTGGTTCATAGAACCGCGAGGTCGGTGACCAGGCTGGAAACCCTGGTTCTGTCCAGCATTGCCGGACTGATCCTGGTTCTGGCCCTGGTTACGCCAGTTACCTTCAAAGTTGCGGGAGCCGGTGCGGGCGTGGCCGCTTCCACGGCGCTGGAACTCGTTGCTATCAACGTTCAGGCCACGGCCACCTCCACCACGGCCATTGACGGCCATGCTCTGGCTGCGGCCATGTCCACCGCGGCCACCACGGTTGGAACCTTGGGCAACGGGGACCTCGAGAGTGGGAGGGGCGGCGGCGGCCTTGTTTTCATCTTCGGGGGCAGGGGACGCGGGGAACGAGAAGCCGGAGGTGGTTCGCTTCTGCTGTGCAATTTCAGCGGCCTTCTTAGCATCGGCGAGGGCCAGAGAGTGTCTCCTCTGGTGACCGCCTCCAGAACCGCCTCCGCGGCCACCTCGGCCGCCAGCGTTCTCCCGTCCGTGGCCCTGGGGGGCCTCAAAGTTTCCAAAGTTGGACCCAGCAGCGCCGGAGGACGGCGCGGGGGGAGGGCCCATTCCCATATTGGGCATTGCCGACTGATTACGGCGATGTGACAGTGGCTGGGTAGGAGGAGCCATGTTCTGCTGCTGAGGCACTTGGTTGGGGAATTGGAAAGCAGCTTGCGACATGTTGGGCATGGGCTGCAAAGGATTGAACGCACCGCCGGGGCCGAGAGGCTGTCCCGGGGGCATCATCCCCATGTTGACATATTGCTGATGAGTAGCTTGGATCTGCTGTTGCTGCTGCTGCAACAACTCAATCTGTTGCTGAATGGCGAGCTGTTCCACTGGAGGTCCATGTTAGTATATCCATGACACATGGAGCTTGATGGGAGCGAGCATCGACTGGTGTTGGAATGATAAAGCGGTGGACGCAAGCACTAAACGGCTTGCGCGGCCATGGGAATATGAAGCTTGGATGACGCCACACGGTGACAACACCAGAATGATGGAGATGTGGACACGGATAACGTATCATGAACTTAACTTACTTCCAGGGTTGGCGAACATGCTCACCAGAGGAGTCAACTCAGAAGGACTCCGGCGATGCGCAATGTGCAGTCTGCGGCCAGCAGGCCCAGGGACGCCGCCAACCTGGGGCTGCTGGGAAGGTTGCTGCTGCTGCTGAGGCTGCTGCGGGGGTTGTTGTTGCTGCTGCTGCTCCATGATGGGCAGTCAAAGCACGAAAAGCGTAGATAGATGTATGTATGTAGCACGTCGAGGGTCAGGGGTGCGAGGCGGGATCAAGATACAACTTGGTGTTTGAATCCGATATCGAGGAGCGTTGTGGCGGCCGGAGGTGGGCGGCGGAACGAGGATCGTGACCTGGTAGACGACGGGCGACTGGTGAGGCGAATTGCGATGGCGGATGGCGATGGCACGGCGGGACACAGTTTTGCCCAAAAGGAGGGTAGACGAGCTTGCGCAGAGCCAAGGAGCGTGATTTGGAAAGGCGGCGATGAAGAGGCAGATGGTGAGACGACGAGAAGAGAAAGCCGGGATGGATGGAATGAATTCCAACTCCTGGCAAGAGGAAGAGAGACGTGGGTGAGTATGGAGGAGGAGGAGGAGGGATGTGGGAGAGGAGGAGTTGGATGGATGGAGATGGTCTAGCTTGCTGGTGGTGGAGTGGTGGGATACGGCTAAGTTTGTACCTTGTGCGGGCCACCTGCCACGGAAGGCACCTCGCGCACGTTTATTGGCCAACAGGATTTTTGCTCTGGGCAGAAACTGAGCAGCTACAGTGGACGGACTGCTATTGCTGTTGCCCGCTGTTGCTGCAGTTGACCTCGTACCGCTCGAGGTGGGCTCCAGGCTTAGCGGTCTCTCACTCAGTGCGATTTGTTAGGTAGGGGTTCATGGGGCAAATGAAGCCTCCATCCTAGGACCATCACCAACTTGGGTGTCCGGGCAGCTGGACCGGGGAGGGACACCTAAATATGGGGTCGGCCGTAGGTCTAATGTGGCTATTAGTGGGCTTTCTTTAGAGGCACACACAGGGCCCCTAGCACGCTGCGACTTGCCCAAGCCTGCACTGACGCCGGCTTGCTCCGCTAATAGCGGAGGTGCTATCCTCTAGGGGCCCATGGGCTGGATGCAGCCATGGACGATACCCGCAGGGCCTACGCAGTAGTGCGAACAAGAGGTCGGCCAGCACGGTAGCAATGGAGACAAAGTCAACAAGAGGAGAGCATTTCATCAATGACCGCCTATTCGGCTCTGTGCAAGTCCACGTAAGCATGTCCTCTCGTCGACTGGTCCTCCCGGATGGCATTGGCCCATTTAGCTCAGAGACAAGGGTGACGGGCCAGAGGTGCCACCACCCCAAACTTGAAAGGCGGCCATCCATGGATCCATTGATGGATGCTCCATGATTCAGGGAGTGAGCTTCTGGTGTGGCGTCGAAGGAGGTGGAAAAGGGCGTCATCAGAAGCGCACAGCGGTGGGAACCGTATCGACACAAAGCAAGTTCATCAGAGACAGGCATTGCTTTATTACAGCAACAATATGTTGGGACGATTTGTTGCATTGCTATTCAAACACTGCCGATATCAAGGCCTGGGGAGAGCTGCGCAAAACATTGTCATCAACAGTGGCTGCACTAGGATATCCCTGAGCTATACCTAGATGGCGCCGTCTGCTGCTCCATTTCATCACACAAATTAACCCCAGCTTCATATGACCCGAGCTTTCAACGCCATGACGGGCTCCTCCCAGCTCAAACAAGAACACTATTTGTCTCAGCAGCATCTGCCACATTCAGGTTCAGACATGGCCGAAACTTGTTCTCCCCCTTGATATCCATCCCATCCGGTATCCATCCTTCTCCTCCTCCTCCTCACAACCCGGCCTCGTTTTCACTCCCTCGTGTCACGCTCCAGCTCCTTAGACCTTGGCCCCTGTGATTGCCTGATGATGCTTAACCGTATCCGCCTGCGCTAGGGAGGCGATGAACCCCTGCTTCGCAACACAGTATGGATACAATAATCAAACCTCCAAGCTCCAGGTGTCCCCTGCGGCTCAAGGGTGATGCTCGATAGTGCAAACATCCAGGCAAGGGAACCAAGAAATCCGTGCCGCCAAACGTCATCGAGGGGCAGGCTCACAGACGCATATCCCCCATCACTGACGAGATGGAGTGGGCTAGAGCTTCGCCAGTGATCTCATTGACATTCCTGAGCGAGGCTCACGTTCAAGCTTGTCCACGGCTAGAACAGCTGTCATTCTCCAGCTCCGTTCGGGAGCCGAAATGGGACAGCTCCCAACAACGGACCACCTTCTAGCCCGTGTCCGAGTTGAAGCCTCGTCTCCCGGGCAATCGTTGTGAAAGACATCTCAATCCCAGGTCAGGTGCTCACAGTAAAGTCATGGTTCTTCCATTTGCCCAGAGTAACAAGCCGTCTTTCAGGGTGAACCTGGTCTACAACTACCTGTCCAAGTACTTCGTATACTTGACTCATTGATCAATGTTCCCCATTACCGAGCATCTTGATCATCATCAAGCCGTGTCTCGTAGAGGCGTTACCCGAAATTCAGACATGTTCCCCGTCTGGACCCAACACAACCAAAAACGGCTGCCGTGGCTTCGTGGTCCTCATCCGCATACCTCCCTTAGACAGCTCAGGTACCTACCTACCAGAGGGCGAGCAACGGCCCGACCCAGTGAACCACATCCAGGCAGGTTCTAGATTTAAGCCGTCGATGTAACCCTTCAGTCGAACTACCCCATCGCGTCGTCTCGTCTCCATGTCTTCAGGTGGACGCGACGAATTGTTTCCAGATGCAGTCGACGGCTGCCTCAGACTTGCTTGGCCAGCACGAAATTCAGCTCTAAGGCTGAATTTCTGACAGAACCTCCGTGATTCAGGTGCTGCCGTAGGATACCTGTTACCTGCCACTTGGTATTAGGCTGCCAATGAGATCACGCGTCCATTGCCCCTCATGTGGATGTGGAGGAGCATCTTGCATTGTCTCGACCTTTACGGGCGGCGTCTGGGTTGACATGTTTCACGGCGCCATCCCGAATAACACGGCCACACTTGAAGCTTATGTGGCTCACATGATGTGGCTGAGCAATGCAGGTCGGGACTTTATTTTAGCGGACCGAGATCAGGCTGTTCTTTTACTTCCCGTTTGGGTGGGACCAAGCTGTACAGGAGGCTGGAACTTCAGCTCATATCAGTTGGTACGTACCCACTATGCTTTGATCTGCATCCCAGCCTCTCCAAGGGCTGCATATTACAACCCAAAGAACAACGACATTCAATCTCAAAATTCGACGTCAGATCCGTTGTCCGATCCCTCGCGGACCGGCCTGAAAGACGGCTCGTTTCATTCATCTACATACGGGCTTTCACACCTCCTACCTTTCCTGGAAACTGCCCGTTCCAGCTACCAATGAATGCGTGACAGCGAAATCCCTAGCCTCGCCGTCCTCAACTCATCATGACACGCTCCCCGACCACCAGGCGGAGCCAATTGCTCTCGAGCCCCGAGCGTAACATCGCCGCGAGCTTCCTACTTGATACACGAAACAACGAGCTTAGCCATCGGGATGCCCTGGCGGCTGCCCAGGTTGAGCATGAACGGGTGCGCCAGGCTGCGATCCGAGTCTACGAGCTTCATGAGTTGCAACAAGAGCACCGACGTATCGTCGAGGAGGAGCGAAAGGAGCAAGAGAGGCTTCGGGCAGAAGCTCTAGTAGTTGCTGAGGAAAAGAGACTTCGAGAACTCAAGGCAAAGACGATTCCTCGATTACCCCCAGAGCCCGAACCTCCTACACCCCCTCCGGCGCCCAAACCGGATCCTTCAAAGACAACAAACGGTACTACACCGGTGAAGGAAACGAAGCGAGTTGAGCCATCGACCACCCCCCCTTCCGATATCAAGAAGCCTGCTCTTGCACCCCCTACCACTAGCAGCCCCTTCGCACCCCAGAACAAACCAACGATAAGCAGCCCACTTGCTGCTGCCGGTACAGCTTCTGGACAAACCACTACACATGGCCTATTCCAGAAAACAAACGGGACAGCTACGGCGCAACCTGCTGCGCTTGCTTCTACCCAACCTGTGGCCAAGCCCGCCGCACCTCCTGCTCTACCCGCAGCGAGTCCTACCGAGGATCGATACAGCCAGATTCACCAGGAACTCAAGAAGCTGCGGCGGGAACTTCAGGCTCAGTCTAAAGTACCTGGCTCGCCGCTCAAGGGCAAGCTTGGAACCTTCCGTCGAGAGATTCGGGTGGCTATCGGCCAGCTGACGGGCGGCAAGGGTGCCAACGCCAAACCAGTAAGTAACATGTTTCGATACGAGAGCAAGCTCTAACAACAAAAACTAGGTCCAGAAGATCACAGACACATTGAAGGAGGCCTTGAGGGGCAACACGCCGAGTCCGCCAATTGATGTCAGTCTCTTTGTGGTTGACAAAAGAGAGCCCGTTCAGGGAGCCACCCACAACGACCAGACTCTGCCTTCACTCTTCATTTATCTCATGAATATCTGTGCCAAGGCCATTATCAACCAGTTCATCAACGAAGGTGGCGCCAACCCAAAGGCCGCAGACCCGGTTGGGGTCTTTACCGCCCACATCTTCTCAAACCAGGAGTTTGAATGGCGAGGGCAATCCCTGATCGACATCGTCATGGCCAAATACCGAATCGTATGCCCAGTCCTCTTCGGCCACAGAGGTAGTGATCGAACAGAGCGCGGTCGTATCTCCATCGGCTGGAAGAAGGATGGACCGGCCTGGATCACAGAACAGAGCCACAACGACAGGATGACTGGTCTGGGTGCTGGCTTTGCCTCTCTTTCTCTGAGAGACTTCAGCAAGTCATCAAAGAAGAACCCATACCCACCTACGAATTACTGGAAGGCACTCGCATACATTGTCAACTCGCCCCCCAATGAGATCTCAAACACGCAATACGTCGTGCTACGATCCATGATCCAAGGCCACGAGCAACGCTTCCTCAACTTTTACGGCAACGCAGCTTTGGCAGCTCTGCGCCTTGCTCTTGTCGAATTCCCCAAGAAGGCGCCCCAAAACGCCACGGCTGCTGGTTCTCTGGCCGCTCTAGCCGATGTGCTCAAGAGTGAGTCGGGACTCGTACTGGCTTAGAAGAACAAGGACACCCGGCAAGGAGAATCAAAGGGGACGACGAGAAAAAGCAAATGGAAAAAGAACACATTCAAGCCGGTGCTGTAACAGGCGTTCAGGACAGAGAGATATCATTCTTGTTGATGAGGAAAGGCATCATCACATCACCATAGGCATAGGCTTGGCAGGCATAGCAGGTGTTTGGCGGACTTGTTGGATTATGTCACGCCGTTTAAGCAGACAAACGGTCACGTCTGCGCTCCTCTTTATCTATCCTTCTAGTATACAACCAAGACAAAGAGAAAAGAGAACAAGATTTCCCGGTCATTGCGTGTACGCAGGTCGTAGCAATTCCCAACCCAAACTCCGATTTCCCAACGTTAAAAAAAGTATCATGAACGCTTCTGACAAAGGTGTGTGCTGCGTCAGTACAGCCGCTATATCCCCTTCTCTAAACTCAAGACGGGCGGGCGAGTATTATAGAATCAGGAGGAGAACCAACAGCAGGATAAGCACAAAGATGAGGACGGCTATACAGCAGCTACTGTACCGGTCCTCGTTCGCACGTATCACATGCTGCAGTTTCTGCATGCCAGTCTGCAGTCGGCCACCCACGCGATCAGCCGCCTCGTCGACAACTTCGAGCATCTCGCGTTGTTCCTCCAGCTCCCTACCCATATCGTCGGCCTGCCTTCGGAGATTGCCCACGGTTTGGAACACGCCGTCCAAGTGCTGGTCCTGCTCGCGCATAATCTCCATCTGCTGCTGCTGCTCAAACTCGGCGTACGTATCGTCACCGTCACCGTCGATGGCAAACGCGTTGGGGTCTGGCAGGTCACCACCGCGAACAGCGTCGACCTTCTTTGCCAGCTCGTCGCGCATATCGTCAATCTCGCCGCCGACCTCCTGCACGAGGCGCTTTCGACGTGTAACCTCATGTGCAGAGAGTCCGAACTGCACGGGGTTGGACTCGACAGCCTGCACCGAGGCGACGAGGTCCGCTAGGTCGTCGGCGAGGGATGAGAGAGCGGCTTCGAGGTCGGAGCGGGCGGAAGCAAGTTCAGGGGAGTCGGCATTTGTGGAGAGGGAGCGAATACGGAGATATGAGGCGAACAGCGGCCTAGCCGAGGCCATCTGAGTGAGAACATCTCTTGCATGAGAGTTAGCGCGATGAACAAGCTAAACATTGGGGATGATAAACGAGGGAGGGATGGAAACGTACTGTTGGACCTGGAGGAAGGGGTCCTCTTCGTTTGTGGAGGACATCATCCTAACGGTACGAGGCGTGAAGACGCATAAGCGTCAATATGCGATGATATCGAGGCGACTCTAGCAGGTGGATTAATTGAAGCCAGAAGGGTTCAATCTCGGAGCCTGTTCAGAATGCGACAATGGGACGGGAGGTTGGAGGGGATGACGTTGCAGGGACCCTTGGGTCTGGGGAGCGCTCGGTGAGAGCTGCGAGGTACGTACCTTTTTTCTGGGCTCCCTCTCAGTCACACCGAGCTCTCACCTACAAATTCGACCCGCACACCAAGTGAATTTGGATTGTGCATGAGAGATCGAAATTCGGGCAAATTCGAGGCCAATATTTGAGCTTGTCAGAACTTGGACTACTCGTAGTCTAATACTGAGTAGCTTTATTCTATCTGCTGTTCAACGGTTTGCCTAGTTCTCCAGAGTTTCGACTCCTCCAACTCATCTTTAAGATAGAGCCTTTAGACACAACAGACAAGGGCTCTAAACAAGGGACGAGAGAACAACGTCGGAGAAGACCAGGGTCAGGCCTTAGCGAACATTCACACAGCATACAGTAAGCTCCTAGCCAGACAGACCACCAAGAACCTATCATTGATACAACTCCAGGGTAGCCAAGAACTCAGCTGTATCTCATCATGATACCTGAAAAGCCCTTGCCATTCAATGGCAACTTTACTTCTCCCGAGGAGTACATCGATGAACTCCTCAAGTTCTCGAGGACCTCGGAGACTTTCCAGATTCTCTGTGGTGGAGTCCATATCCTCGACTTCTTCACCATCGAACCTGGCCTCTTCCACTATGCCATACCCAAGGAATGGCACCCCTTCATCCTATCGAGTAGTCTCATGGACCTCCTGGATCTCCTCATGCGGGATGATCTGGATAACCTCAAATTTGAAGGAGAGGCTCCTCCGGACAGCTTTATCAACTACATTCGAACTGTCCGAAACCTTTCTCTTGGCCGCTCGTTCACACCCCCGAAGGAGAAACTGCCTGCTCTGCCACGTCCAGTTGCCGTGGGCATGAACCGCAAGAAGGTTCATGAAGTCACTAACTTTGCCGATTATCTCGATAGGCTGTCACGGGGTATTTCCGAGGAACTCGGTGACGAGATCACCCACTTTGTTGACTTTGGCAGTGGTCAGAATTATCTTGGCCGAGCAATGGCAAGCGAGCCATACAACCGATATGTGGTTGCCGTCGAAGGACGTGAGAATAACGTCACGGCAGCGAGGGGTCTCGACATGACCTCCGGTTTGGCTGTCAAGCCCAAGGTTATGAGAAACAAGAAGCTATGGAATCAGATCATCGAAGCACGCGGCCCAGATGCACAGGACGATCCAGAGGCTTTGGCCAAGGCTATCCGCGAAGTGGCAGGGGATGAAGCATTCGAATTCAGACCTACCAGAGAACTCGAAGCGGAATACACAGCGGAAGAAGGCAAGGGGTTTGTTCAGTATATCTCGGGTCGTCTCGACAGCGGTGATCTTGCCGACGTTATTGCCCAAATCGACAACGGGAGCAGAGCAGAGGGCGAAAAGAAGGACTTGCGGTTGATGGCAATGTCAATCCACTCCTGCGGAAACTTGTCGCACTTTGGAATCCGCTCCCTGGTCCTCAACCCCAGCATCCGGGCGGTGGCTATTGTTGGATGCTGCTACAACTTGATGACCGAGAAACTAGGGCCCCCGACTTACAAGCATGCTTTCTTGAGACCGACTCTCCAGGCTGTCAACGGTCGGCTTGTCCGAGAATCAGACAAGCATGACCCGCAGGGATTCCCTATGAGCCAAAAGTTCTCGACATATGAAGGTGATGGGGTGCGACTGAACATCACGGCACGCATGATGGCTTGCCAGGCACCGCAGAACTGGACCGAAAAGGAGAGCGCTGGCTTTTTCTCTCGGCACTTTTTCCGAGCAGTGTTGCAAAAGATATTCCTTGACCGGGGCGTGGTGACCAAGGTCCGGCATTCAGATGCTCAAGGAGGACCTGAAGCAGATGCTACTGTCGCCACCAAGAGCGACAGTGAAAGTCCTTTTGACATCAGCACCAATCCTGTCATCATAGGATCCCTGCGGAAGAATTGCTACGGGTCTTTCAAGGACTATGTGCGCGGCGCAGTGCAGAAGCTCACGACCAACAGCGACTTCAAACAGTATGCCGACGTGATGCGGGAGAAGATGGGCGACATAACGGACGAAGAGATCGAACGCTATGAGGCCACGTATCTGCCACGAAAGAAGGAGTTGTGCGCTGTTTGGAGTCTGATGGCGTTCAGCGCCATGGCTGTCGAGTCTCTCATCGTGTCGGACCGGTGGACGTTCCTCCGAGAACACGACGATCTCGTCCGTCATGCGTGGGTCGAGACAGTGTTTGACTACGAGCAAAGCCCAAGAAACCTGGTCGTCGTTGGGGTCAAGCGATAAAGTTTCCACCATCTCAAAATAGGAATGGATCAAGCTGTCTTGCAAAGACGTGTCTTTGCGGAGAGCATGTCACTGAGTTGTTCGGATCCGCCCACATCCCATCTTTTCCAACGGTAGCCGTGCGGAGCTCGCGGTGTCCTCCGGGATGCAGGCGACCGACCTAGACGCGCAGAAGTGAAACAAGCTCTCTGTGCCTTGGCATTGGGAGAGTGGGAGGACAATCACGGCCGGCAGCTGGTCAAGTTGACAATCCGGTCGGCTGGGGCGGTTACTGGGCGCACTAGGCAAGATAGGCCACTGCAATGTCATGCATGAACCCCCCTCTTCTCTGTCGGGGCTTTCATGTCATAGTTAAAGTATCCATGACAGGACGGGAAGGCTTTGGTCGATCAGCGGCCCTGTCAGAACGGCCGAGACCGAGAGGCTGGGGTCCGAGAAGCCCTTGTTATCCGGGCGAGTTTGGAGTCGTCATTCGTGGAGATACAGTATCGTCGAATCTCGACAACTAGACTATGCCATTACGATAACTGCGATGTAAGCTGGTCAAGAATCCTTTATCAAACAGCCCACCTGCGCTTAGCTCCCGTCCCACAACGGGCGGGACAAAGGACCCTCATTGATAGGTATTAAAGAGGCATATCTGCTGATAGGTATCAAGAGAAGAGCTAGTTGCTTCGTGCTATCCGCCGACAATTACCGGCTCTAGAGACAGTCGTACGCAGACCACATAGTTGCTCATTCGATAGCTGTGTGACCTGACAGGAGGATGAGACTTGTGGGGAGAGAGGTGTTGCCACTGAATCCGGCAGTCTTGTGTCGCCATCGACCGGCCAAGGGCGCCATGGCCCCTCATTCCAGAGGCACGCAAACACCTCATCTGTGCACGCAGTTGACAGCGTGACAAGGGTTTCAGTGGAAGCTGCGTCACTTCTCGACGTGCTTATGAGCTGCAGCCGGATGCGCAAGGCGACATGTTCCGCGATGCAATGCGAAGCCTCACAGGCGGCAGGTCACGCAGTGAATCACGAGTCAGTGGTGCCATTGGCAAGCCCAACGACAAGGGGCCCAGAAGCGGGGAAGAGGGCTCCAGAGAGCCAGAATCATTGGAGAAGCTGCTCCCTTGCGCCCGTTGCAACGGCACCTGTCGTGGGGTCCATTACCCGAAGCAGATTTCATCAGTGAGATCTCTCGGAGATGCTTCACTGTCGTGTCCTTTGTTCATCACGGTGAGCGGCCCTTTCCAGACGCGTGCAGCGGGTCAATACCGGGGGATATATGCGATGTGACGAAGACTGAGCTCCTTCGGGGAATGATGAGCAACCATAATTGAGTGTTGAGGTTATACGACAGTCGATCAGAGGCGTAGTTGAGAGGTGCATGCATCAATTTCGTCCTGCTGGCTGGCGTTCATAACAAGGCAGAGCCAGGGGAAGCTGCCGCTAGTGCAAGTGTAGGGGCAGAATGCATCATAAACGGAGAAGAGGAAGCTCGGCGCCTGACACTGCTAGAGTCGGATGCAAGGCGGAGGCGAAGCCGAGTCGAGACATGAGAGCTGGAGGTGCTGATGACCCAAAAGAAAGGGTGACGATGAAAGCTGGGGTTCCTGGGAGGTTTCCGAGACGGGCAGGCCGCAGAAAACACCAGGGTCTATCTGCCTTGGAGCCGAAGCTGGGGCTGACGGTACGACGAAGCTGGGATGAAGAAAATGATGAGTCTTAATCGTGACGTCTTGAGGTGAAGGTGAAGGCAATATCTGCCCGAGGTGAAGGGCATGTGATGGATGTGAGCATAAGCGGACTGACGAGGAAGGGAAGGCTCAAGGCATCATCGTGGAGTTGTTCCTGCCTGCCCAGAGACGGGACGAGTACCACCTACCTGCTTTGCTCGCCAGGGCAGGTGCCGCCTGCTCCATACGGGTACCTACCTCACTTACACTTGAATCCTCCACCAACATCAACACCAACACCAACACTAACAAAATCGCCTTGACCCGGATCCAGGCTCACGGTTCGCCCGCTTGCTTGATCATGGCTCGTTCTCCTTCAAGCTCACGTCAAAGCCCCCGAGCAGAAGGCCAAGCTTGGACTAGTCAAGCATGTCTTGTCCTACACTCCGCTACAAGGTTGCAAGGGTCCTGATCCTATCCGATCTCAGCCCAGCGACGGCATCTCACCCCTGCCCCCACGCACCAACAACTTCTGCAACTCTACGGATCCTACATACAGTACCTGCACCTATCATTGTGCTTGGCTGCCACAACCTTTTGCTCCCGGTCGATCTCGAGACCACTGTCACGCACTCGAATCGGCCACCAGCTCTGGCTTTAGATGGATGCCACGAGTGTGCATCTTGATCTGGCGATGCCGTCTTGATGGCTGTTTGGAAACCAAGACCGCTGCCGTAAGCGAAACGAGCTGCGTGTCTTGACCTTTTGGGAACTGTGGCATTTCTGTGACTCGGAGAGCCACGGCGCTTCTGATCAAGTATTGTTGCTTTTGTCCTCGGCTCCATAGCACATAATGCTGTGAAACCACCTGCATCGCAATTACAGAAGCCACCTGCACCTTTCAGGTTCCGCCTTACCCACTGGGATGTTGGATAGAAGGGTGATGCCTTGGGCATCGGGACATTGGGTGATGATCTGCGCCAGGAAACCCCCGAGCGGCCTCACTGAAGCGAGCGTGTCCATCTCCCGCAGACGATACAATCGATGCAAGCACAGCATGGCAGGTCGGCACATAGCCGTGGAAAACGACCTCGAACCATGCTGTCCAGAGCATCATCGGCTGTGGACAGGGGTTGATTGAGCCACTGACGCCTGATTGCACCAAGACATTGTCGGCTTACACTTTCTTGAGGTCTAGTGGGAATATCCACCCCCATGCCCGTCAACGCTGCCGCCATGATGGCCCAACTCGGCCAACTACGGTAGTTCCCAGGTCGGCCTTTGACTTCCTTTGGCTTGGCCTGTCTTGAGTGGACTCGCCTAGTCCCTGCAAAACCCTGCAATACTCGACCTTGAAGGGACGTGCCCTTCCCGTCCGGCTCGGAGCCATGGTGTGAGCAACTAAAGTATGCAAGCTGCTCGCTCAGAGATCAGGAAGAGAGAGAGAGAGAGTTATTAACGTGGGTTTACCCTTATCGCCTCCATCCTTTGCCTAACCTGCATCGATTCTTCTCAACCCCCCTCGTTTTCCTTTTTATTAACCTTTCGTCAACCTCTCGAAAAAAAAACTCTTCACACCATTTCAGCTTGGGTGCCCCTTTCACTAACATCAAACTTTACCGGTTTTCCAGCACTCCCGTTGGCGCTTCCAGCTCTTGTTTCTCGTCCAACTTTAGCCCAAACCTTGGAGCAGACGGACCGAGGTTCTTTCCATGATCGAGTCAGCCCCTCGACTGTTATCGCATACCTATTGCTCGTCCAGCCTAGCTTGAGTTTGCCGCAGACATCGATTCGCATTCAAGTTGCGACCAGCCCCTCATTGAACACAACCTCGCCTGCCCCAGGACTCGACATTGGCGGTTCATCATGAACGCGCAAGTTTCTTTCCTTGTAAGTTGGTGCTGCAGTTTCTGCACACAAATCCTTTCTTACTTGACATCTGTCTTACTCTTGATGCTACTGCATGACCTTGCATGCGACTACTCAACGACGGGCGTTTCAAGATTGACAAGTTAAAGAGTTGTTTGTACATTACATCGGACTTATTCTAACCTTTCGCTCTCTAGGATGGCACCTATACGCTGATTCATATCCCTCTCAATCTCTACTCGACACTGCTCCAGCCTATCCTCCGCGTCCTCCTCCCACAGTCTCAGAGCCTGGGAAACTTGCGCGATTCACCAGAGTACGAGTTACAGGGTCTCACATCTGATGGTCAACATGGCTTTCTCAACATCAGCATCACCCCCCTTGAGTGTTCGGTGGTCTGCCACTCGTCCTGGGCACAAAATGTTTTCGAACCTGTCTTGAAGACACTTCCGCGCGATGTTGCCAAATCCGTCTCGGTCTCCAAAGACTCGTACATGATCCTCTCGGTCATTAGTGCTGGACTCGATGCGGGCGGCCGTGTAATGGAGTTGACGTCTCCACTGGCCCTGGCTGGCATCCCCATCTTCTTCATCACCACCTACTACTCCGACTTTATTCTAGTGCCGACCAAAGAACGAGACAACGTTGCCAAATCCCTCTTGGCCAAGGGATTCGAGTTGTGCGAGAACGAGTCCAACTATGTCACACAGGGATATAAGAAAGGTGCCACCCAACCGCCAGTAACTCCGCCACACGAGGGTCTTCCGTCCAACGTTTCCGAGATGCAGAAAAACACCTTTGGCCTGCTCAAGAAACGACATGTCACCCCTCATATCGAGGAGGGCTTGGTGTTGGTGCAATGTTCTGGCCGTGAGGCATCGCAGCTTGCATCCTTCAACCACCAACGACCTTCGATCAGCCGACACACCACGGGGAACGGTCGACGACCAAGCTGGGCGGATAATGTCGATACGAAGCTGTACACTTGCATCATCTCGGCTCTTGTCTCGCAACCACGGTTCATGTCGGTTACGCTGGCCCAGGACGACCCACCTTCGCTACTCCTTGACAAGAACCTCCTTGATGTTTTTGGCGACTCTCTGGTAGGGGATACAGAAGGCTGCCTGATTCCCATTTTCCTCAACCTGGAAAGTCTGTCTTTGGAGGCCACTGGTATCGTCTGCGGTGTCGCCGGTATCTTGGTTCAGGATCCGCAGATAGCGGAGAGCTCGGAACTCTCGTACCTTTCAACAGCTCAAGCCGGTGCCGTCATTCTCTCAGACGAGCAGTCTGTCCGGGCCATGGGTATTTTGGAGCCACTGCTTACCAAGGAGCCGTAGGGAGGTGGTCTTTTAAACTTGTAACAAAAGGGGAGATGAGTTGCTGACAGATTTGTAACACCAAGGACTTTCAAACCCAAGGAGAGAGAGGCGTTTGGAGATGGCGTAAATGATTTTCATGTAAGGTAGCTGGGCGGCAGAGCATGATGATGCTGGGGATTTGTATCCCCTATGTAATCCAAGACGTGCGTGGAGTGGATGGTGGGCGGCTTTTTGTGTATCTGTCTGGCGTTTCTCCGGGAGGAGCTGTTCTGTTCCCAAATCGAGATACCATGATGATTGTGTAACAACTGGCGTTGCCGTGACTCCAGGTCTGTGATGCCTTGTTTGAGCACCTTGTTACTTTCCCTTCTTCTTCTCCTCGACTAAACCGGCTTTCACAAAGCCATCCCTCGCAACGGCGTTGATGAGTGCAAACCTCTTAGGTCCCAGCTGCACGCCGCCATACCACCTCGTCACCACAACCATGGCATCCCAAATATCCATAAGCTGCATGAGATGCAGTAGTCTCCCTCCCGCAGCGGCCTCCCCGTCGTCGTCGCAATCCTGGAAGCTCGCTGCTCCAGGCCCCTTGATGCGCCACGCCGTCATGTTGTGCGTCGCTTGTCGGATGCGCTTGTCGGATGCCAGCAGCACTTGCACGTAGTGCCTCGCCTGGTCTGGTGACGTGACGCGCGCGACGTGTGCTATAAAGGTTGACTTGGTGTCTGTGATGGGTTCCGATAGGATCCATTCCGGGGGAGGAAAGGATGGTTCCTCAATCTCATGTTCTTCAGGTGGTGGTGAAGGTACACTCAATACCTCCTCTTCAGCTTCCTCTTCAGAACGCCTCGTAAACTCCTCAACAGCATCAAACAAACAAACAATCCCCTCTTGAAACACACTCTCCAACGCCTCCCGGAAGAGTTTAAGATCCCTGGCTCCAGCACCCCTCACGCCGCCGGAGCTGTGGTGCGTGCCGAGGACTGACGGTGGTTTTGAGGGGTACTCTTGCGGGAAGCGGACGCGGAGGGAGGAGGCTTCGCCGGGGAGGTTGAGGATGAAGACGGTGGTGTCGCCTTCTGTTGGGACGAGGCTTCCGTCGCCGTAGATGGAGTTGATGGCTTCTACCTCGTCTTGGAGTTCTTCGGACATTGTTCGGGGAGTGAGGGGTTGTGTGTTTATGTGTTGAGGGATTGGATGTGTTTCTTAAGCGGTGGGGTTAAGAAGAGTAGAATTGGATGTATAGGAGACGAGAAACGGCTTTGAAGGTATATGTTAACAGAGAAATGCCGAACTGTTGTTGAAAGTCAGGAATATCATCTCAAAGTTCACCGCGAGAATTACTTACCATATGCAGCCCCACATCATGCTTCCCCAACTCCATGACCCACCCCGGATGATGCTCCCGACAGCTTCAATGCATGAGTGACATGTACAGACAATATACCACCAGTCAGCGTGTATAACCAAGAAATATTCAAACAATTTGATATCGATTCAACACACTAAACTATGGGGCGTCTCAAACAGTAATCGAATACCGGCTTTCTCCTGACTTATCCCCCTCCGTATCCTTCTTCTATGCCCAAGACCACAACTGCTCGCAATGCAACGTCTCTCGAGATCATCTCCCGAGTCTTGATTTACTCGTCCATGACAGCTGCGAACTTGTCCGTCATCTTCTGTTGGATCTCCTCGTACTATCAAACTTATTAGCATATACTTCAAAATCGTCGTCGTGTTGCTTACCCTCTTGGAGATCACGTCCTGACCATCGGTGGGGACCTCGAACTTGAGTTGTCGCAGGTTGGCCTGAAGGTCAGAGGTAGCCTCTCGCACCTTGCTCCAGCTCTGGCCCTGAGCAATCGCCTTCTGGGCCTCATCGTGGAAGCCCACCATGAGCTTCATCATCCACTCAGTCTTCCAGATGGGGCAGAACTGGTCATAGTCTGAGTAACCGTTCTGCTGCAGGAAGTCCTCCTTGAGCAGAGCCGCAATGTCCAGAGTAATCTTGTCGGGATCAGACAGCGCACTCTTTCCCACCAGCTGCACAACCTGGTCAAGCTCCTCAGAGTCGGAGAGGAGCTGCCTGATGCGGTCTCGGAGACGGGGGAAGTCGGGGTAGTTCTTCTCGTAGTACTTGTCCAGTGTGTTGGTGTACTTGCTGTACGAGGCGGATGTGTTGATCGAAGGGAAATGCTTTCGCTGAGCAAGCTTCTTGTCGAGACCCCAGAAGACCTGCACAATACCCAGAGTGGCCGTAGTGACGGGATCCGAGAAATCACCACCAGGGGGACTGACGGCACCGACAATGCTAACACTGCCCTGGCGCTCAGGAGATCCCAGAGTCTTGACACGACCGGCTCTCTCGTAGAACGAGGCAAGCTTGGCACTCAGGTAAGCGGGGAAACCCTGATCAGCAGGCATTTCTCCCAGACGACCCGAAAGTTCTCGAAGAGCCTCAGCCCATCGGGAGGAAGAGTCAGCCATCATGGCAACGTTGAGACCTTGGTCACGGAAATACTCGGCTACAGTAATTCCCGTGTAAATGGAGGCTTCTCGGGCAGCGACAGGCATGTTGGAGGTGTTGGCAATGAGCGTAGTTCGCTTCATGATGGGCTCCTTGCGACCGTCCACCTCAATGGTAAGCTCGGGGAAATCCTTCAAGACTTCGGCCATCTCGTTGCCTCGCTCACCACATCCGACGTAAACGATAATATCACTGTTGGAGAACTTGGACACAGACTGACTAATGACAGTCTTTCCACAACCAAAAGCACCAGGGATAGCGACAGTTCCACCCTGGACACTGGGGAAGAGGGCGTCGAGAACTCGCTGACCGACGATGAAGGGCTGATCAGCAGACATCTTGTCGTTGGTAGGGCGAGGCACTCGGACGGGCCAGGACTGCATCATGGGATACTCGGTCTTCTTGCCATCGAACTCGACCTCGAGGAGCTTGTCGACGACTGTGTACTCGCCCTTGGAGGCGATCTTGGTAATGGTTCCTCGGGCGCGAGGGGGTAGCAGAATTTTGTGGCTGGGGAGGAAAGAGTTCTCGAAAACCGTACCCCAGACATCACCACCAGAGATGTGGTCACCGACCTTCAGGGTCGGGGTAAACTCCCACTTCTTCTCGCGGTCGAGCGCGGCGACCGAGACACCGCGGGGGATGTAGATGGACTTGGAGATGTTCGAGATGGCCTCGAGGGGACGCTGAATACCGTCGTAGATACCGTTGAGAAGACCGGGGCCGAGCTCGACGGACAAGGGCTTCTTGGTTCGGAAAACGGGGTCACCGACAGTGACGCCGGCTAGGATCTTAATTAGTATCGCGGTCTCGAGTTCCATCATGGGTTGTCGTACATGTCTCCTCGTAAACCTGAATGGTGGCTTGGTCGCCATTGATTCGAATAACCTCACCGGCAAGGTTATCGTGACCTACTTTGACCTGGACGAGTTGTTGGTTAGGTTTGGGCTGGTGATGACGATGGTGGATGATTGCGACTAACCAACTCGTACATGGCAACACCAATCATGTCCTCAGCCACCACGACGGGACTGTTGAAAGAGTCAGTAAAACATGATGACGTCTCATGAGCGTTTTGCAGGATGCATTTCGAGGACGCAGATGAGTCGCGAAGCCGTAAAAAGCTGGAGGAACTGACCCGGAGATGGAGTAAATCTTGCCTAAGAAGATTGTTAGCGACCAGGCCAAGGTACCTTCAAAAGTGCCCAAACATGAGCGCTCATAGCATCTACATACCCTGTTGAAGCGCATCATCTTCGTTGACGTTGCTGCTGGCAGCCTTTGCTTTCTGCAGCATTGGTCATGTCAGCCTCTCGAATCCAGCGGGGCAATGGACGCCGTGTCGTCACGGGTCTGGCAGCAGGCATCAGGGGAACCAAGTTTCTTGGAGGTCGGGAATCAACATACGGGAGGCATCTTGGGCGGCGAAACGGGGGCGCTGTCGGGATCAAGACGGATCAGAGGAATGGGTCTCGGAGAGGACGGCGACGCTGGCCGGATGCAAGGTAGAGTCGGGTCGGAGGAGGAAGAGGTCGAAGGAGGCGGTCGAGATGGAGTTGGAGATGATGGAGATGGTGGTGGAGAGTTTGGCAGAGGCACCTGGCAAGCTACGTCGACTAGAGCCTGAGCGGCAGCGACAGCAGCAGCACGAGCTTGCACCTTCCCAGCTCCAGTTCCAGGTCCACGGTGGAGCCTGGATGATGACGATGCGGTGCGGGTGGGGCCTCCGCCACCTTGAGCTTGGGAACGAGCAGCGGCGAGGGCGTTAGCGGCTGCCGCAGGGGCTGAATCGCTGGAACTGCTGCTGAAGCTCCCCGCGCGGCCCCTGGAGCTGTCGCTGTGTGTGGCTTTCCCTCTGTTGTTGTCGTTGGCGTCTTCCTCGTCGGAGTCGTCCTCGCCTCGAGCGCGGATCAGATCCAGAAGCGAGGGCCTTGCTCGCAGGGTGGGACGGATGCCGAGCATACAACGAGCGCCTTTTTCGGCAAGTTTTCTTTTTATTCTCTTTTTTTGTTGTGCTGCGTGATTGCGACGATGCGAAGGAGTTGCTTAAATTATTGGTACTTGTGTTGATGGAAGGAGGGATGGGTGAGGTGCAGGGCGGGTGGCTTCCACAACAGGACAACCTACCTGAGCCTTAGCCACGGAACCTCTAACGCTTACGCTGCGCTGCGCTGCGGGCGCTGATCATGGTGCAGCAATCAATGCAAGTGGGTGCCTACCTAACCCTTGTTTGATGCCTCGCCAGGCCGCGTCTTGTTGGAATATTGGTTTCACATGAGTAGTTCATCTTTCTCATTAGTATGATCAACCACTGGGGCCTTGAATGAGATATATCGAGGGGCTGGCCAACCATCGCAAAGAATTTTGACGCCAATATTAACATCAGGTCTCAGTACGGAACAGGTACTCAGACAGTGTCCAATATCTTGGCAACAACATATCAGTATGTATCGTATAGCTGTCTATCTGGCGAAATGTTCAGTCTATTCAGTGACATTGATTGATCCTGAGTATTGGAAGTTGATTAAATACTAAACAACGCAAAAAGAAGCACTCCTACTCTCTACACCGACTCTGGCTGCTCGTTCACTTCGTCTTCTTATCTTGATTCTCCCGCTCCCACTCCTCTCCCAACTCCTTCGCCTGTTGATTGAGCTCCTCGATAGACGCCCTCGCCCCAGGCCACGGCTTCCTTCCCCGTCCAGTATCAAATAGTCTGTAAACCGCCGGTATGTCGACGCCGTCCATCAGCAGGTTATAGAACTTGCGGTCATTCCACCAAAGCTTCCACGCCTGCCACGAAAAGCACCCTAGGTTCTCCGTCACGCCTGTACCTGCTGCTTGGTTTAACCACTCATACGTTGGCGCTGAGGCGAGTCGTAGACCGAGGTGAGGGACTGGTCCGATCTCGAGGGTCTTGACCATGAAGTCGTAGTGGGCGTCGATATCGCGTTGTCTCTCTTTTGCTGGTTCTATGGGGTAGCTGCCGGACCAGATGCCGGCGAGTGCCATTGAGATTAGATCGTAGAGAACGAAGGGGGGCTTCATGATGATGACGTGGCCGAGGAAAGCTAGCGACTCTGGATACTGCTCCGAGAGGAATCCATGGTATAGTCGGGCAAACTTGTTGTCGTCGCTGTAATGCTGAGTTGCTTCGATCTTCTTGTTATGATCAGGGGCGATGGCTGAGTCGGTTGGATCACCAGGACCCCTGACCACAGAAAAGTCGTAATGATAACCCGAGCAGAAGATGATAGCATCGAGGTCATCCAAAACGGTCCCGTCGGTTAGGGTGACAGACTTGGGTCCTGTTACCTCCTGAATACCCAAGACTGACTTGACACGACCATCTCGGAGGTTATCAGCAAGGTCATCCGAGAAGATTGGAATTCGGTGCAGGATTCCGCCGATAGGCCGAGATGATGCAAAGGATGAGTGCTCTGATAGAAATGGAAACGCCTTGTTTCGCTGGCTGATGAGACCCTTGGACATGAGTGCAGCAAAGGCTCGTGGCCATAGACTTCCAAGCGCTCTCACGCAAATTCCGACACGACGACTCATGGAATGATCGAAGGCTTTGCCTTTGACTCTTCGAGGGAGCTGCAATAGTGGTTAGTGTTGATTGATGACTGTTACTTGATGCCACTCACGAGGTAGAATTGGCCTCTGTGACTTAGATAGACCTTGCTGGCTCCGGCTTTGACAAGAAAGGATGTCGTGTCGGCTCCCGTAGCTCCAATACCAACAACAAGCACATTCTTATCCTTGTACTTGGAAGCATCCTTGAACTGCCGAGAATGAAGGATATCTCCCTCAAACTTATTGATGCCCTTGACATTGGGGATGTTCTTGGCGTTGAGCATGCCCGTCGCGACAACCACGCGGCTAAACGTCCTACATTCTTGGACACCGGACTTTGTGTTTTTGGTAAAAACCTTCCATACTCCGCGTTCTTGATCACGCTCTACATGGTCGACTGATGTGGAGAACTCGATGTGAGGGAGCAAGTTGAAGTTCTTGGCGTATGATTCGATGTACTTTTCGAGATCCTTTTGTGGAGGATGGACGGGATAGTCTAGCTCTATGTAAGCTACTATAAACCTAGTCAAGCCGCAATATACTTACCAGAAGGTATAGGAAAGTCCGTAAAAGAACACTTTGACTTGTTAGAATGTCTAAGATAGGTAGTGTCCGCGTTCAACTCACACAATGCCTGGAGGTATTTAAAGTAGTTTCCGTCAGAGCAGTAGTCTGGCCCGGGTTCAGAGAGGCATGCCAGGTACCACCAATGTACTCATTTCTCTCAAACGCAGTTGCGTTGAGGCCCTGCTCGAGGAGGTTCTTGAGGGCGAGAAGTCCGAGGACTCCTGTGCCTATCACGCACACGTCGGAGCCGACTTGTTGACTTTGTGAAGAGGCCATTTTCGTAATAGTGTTGTTTGATTGATGATATTAGAGCTATGGATACCAGAGCAGTCTCAACGCATCATTATATATTCAATTTCCCATCCTCTAGCTCTCAATCTCACCTCCTATGGTAATGCCCCGGCCTGCATCGCCACGAACCTCAACACCATTGGCAGGCTCGGATGGGTTGCAGATACGTTCACGGCGTGTCAGCATCTATGCCTCTTTCAGAGCCATTTTTCAACCTAGCCGGAGGTATTGCCTTTGCGGTGTACTCCGTATGGCTTGGCATGTTCTGGGGGTGTAATATTTTGGTCGACTGGGGTTGTTGATCTGGCCTGGGTGAGATTTGTATGTGTCCGAACAAAGTCTCCGGCGTATTGGTTGGTCAGAGAGCTCTGACAGCTCATTTATTGTACGTCTCGGAGGTTCTTTGGTTCCACTGGAGGTAATAGACGAGCTGACTGGCTTGACAACTCGATATATCTGATTACTGATCTTGCCACTTGGATACTTGGGGGGGCTAAAAGTCGCCCCCCTAAGTAGACTCGGTATTTACATATAGAGTCCCGTATAAGCTTATTGAATTGAATTTTGCTAAGAGTCTGCGCCTTCAAGACTCGGCCGAATGTGGTGCCGTCAATATCGCCTCGGATTATATCAAGATGTCTGATAAAAGTCTCCGATGAAACTTGAGAGTCTTGAGAACAACATTTCTTTGGTCAGTTTACCATGAGTACTGTATACCTAAAGTACGTATATCGTGTATATCGTGTATCGGTTCCTTCGCATAACAAAATCGATCAGTCAAACAACTCCAGATTCTTCCCAAGTAGCAAACCCTGCAACATCTCCAACACGCCCTTCTTCGACACCAAAGCCGATAATGTAGCCTGCATGATAGAGATGCCGCATTCATCCCGCTCTGCGCTATCTTCCATTCTCCTCTGGTAGTAAACACCAAGCGTGGGAACATCGCAGTTATCCTCACTCCGAGCTGCCCGTAGCTGACAGATCTGTGTCTCCCGGCAGTCTTCATTGCACTCTGGCTGTTTCCATCCACGGCTCATACGTAGCATAAAATCGTCGAATGCCTTTTGATCTGTCTCGAACCTTTCGGTTACGTTGTGCCAGAATCCTGCCGTGAGCTCTGCGTGGGGATGTGTCAGGGGAGGGTTTGTGAGAGGTCCGTAGGTTTCCTTTGCTGAATAGTATTTCTTCCACATAGGCCCCTGAGTCTGGTAAGTGTCGGAAGTCATGTCGGCGCTATAAGTTGTCGCGTCGAGGACAGCAAAGGTGACTGGGTCAACATCGTAAACGCGGAACGAGGGCATTCCCGACATGGGTGTGAGTGAAGGACCGATGTATGAGGTCACCAGAGCATTAGAAAAGCTCCTATTCGAAGAGTCGGCGTATGTGATCTGGAAATGGTCTCTGTGCGTATGTCCGTAGAACATGGCTGCGATGGTCCCCGAGTATCGGTTCACGACCTCATTGAGATAATGCGACTGGTCATGGAACGCGTTCCTGTCTCCCAGCGGCATATGTCCAATGATGTAAACATGCTCCCCTGCCTTTTCCGCGGCGTCGAGCTCTCTAACAAGCCACTCGATCTGACCACTCGGGTCACGGAGCATCTCCTTCTGGAACAGCCAGAAGTTTCCGCGGTAGAACAGGTTGGTGTTGAGAGAGATAACACGCAGGTTTCCATGAGGGTATCGAGTCGAGTACGCTCCGAGTTCCTCTGCTGTGACGGCGGCTTTGGGACCGATCCAGCGTGACCAGATACCTGAGAGGAGATCATAGATCCATTGGGATGAGTTGCCAATTGAGTTGGGTTGGAAAGCGTTTGTAGGATGTGTTTCATGGTTTCCAGCGGTGCCGTACACGATTCCCAGGTGATTATCCATGTTTACATAGGATTCGACAACTGTAACAAGTCAGACCGGGCGAGCAATGGGTACGTAGTACATACTCTGTCCTTCGTTATAAGGTATGCTCGTGTTCCAGATGGCGTGGTCGACAACATCCCCCGTAAAGATGCTAAAGGCGGCATCAGGAACCAACTCCTTGATAGCTTTATACATGCTAATCTCGAGCCTAGCGGGTGAATCACAGGTGTGTTCGCCATAAGGACCAGCGGGCGAGTCCGTGTTACCAGGCTCATCTCCCTCGGTGTAAGGTCTACTCAATTAGAACACTCCTTCGAGCCTAGGGGATGATAGTACTCACCTGCAACATATAGGCTTCCTACACTCTGAATTCGATCCCTCGGTATACATTTGGTCGACATGAATATCAGAGTAGTGTACTATCCTAATCGGATCTTGTCCGCTTGGAGCAGGACGTATGCGAGGGAGCGTCTTGGGTGGGAAGGGAACTGCCCATGGCTCGACTTCTGGATATTTGCAGAGTCCCAAGAAGGTTATGCAGAATAGATCCGATGTCTTTGACCCGATGACTAGATTTCTCAAGGCCTCGGCGATGATGGGTCCTTCAAGCTCGATGGTCCCATCACAGACATCTGCATCCTCCACCTACAACCAGTGAGCGATGAGTCAACTGACGACAGTAAAGATACTACCTTTGATAACTTGCATATATCCTTGACCGTATCAACAAAGGCTCGATCACCAAGGGCAGCAAGTCCTTTGAAGGTTAATAGAATCCCCTGCATAAGTTAGTCTCATGTCTCTCCTGCGGTGTCTGGGTTTACTTACATGGCATCCTGAACACGACGAAACACCTCTGCTCTGCTCCCATATCCGATCTGCCCAACCATCACCGCTCAACGTCTTTTGAGCATCGGTGACGCCTCGAGGTGAATTAGCCGATCCGTCACTACCGAGAACTCGCCCCCCAAACAAGCCAAGACATGTCAAGAGAGCTGTAGATAACCGCATCTTCACTCAAGTCAACAGTCACATCACTCTAAAGTGAGGAGAGTTGAAGAACAAGAAAAAGAGCATGTCCCCCAACAAAAATATGTCCCCGTAATCATGATCACCAGGGTCGCTTCCCCCCTAGTCTGTGAGGCGTGACTATGTCGTCTTGTAAGGGTTCCCCAGAGAGGCTTAGGGCGGGCCACCATTAAGTCCGCATGACCCAATCGGAGCCAACGTTTTGGGCATGGTACTGGGGATAACGTCATCGTAGATTACCAGGTGTTGGTCATCATGGATGATATTGATGATGCTGTTGAAGTTGGAGGCATCTATCGAGGCGAGTGTTGATGGAGTAGTCAAAATGCTTCACGTTCATTGCTACTAACCGCAATATGAGCTGACTTGCATGCCTCAGAACGCATTCATTCATCAATAACCTAGGTACTCTATATCCAGCTATGTTACATGATTTCCAAGAGGAGTGTTTTCGACCAGTCTCCTACCAGAACTGGAAAGTAGTAATACACGGAGCAAGAAACCAGCTCCCTCTTTTGTTTTGTACAAGACCCCCCCAATGCATAATTTTCGTCCAAACCATCATCTTACACTGAACCACCACGCGGTGCCTATTTATTCTGTTTGAATAGCTTGTGTGGGAGCGTCCTTGAGGTCCACGCAACCTTGATGCCCTTGCCCCTCTTCTCTTCTCTCTTCAAAATCTTCCTATACAGCTGCCCGCGTGCCGTTGACTTTGCCAGGCCTCCTGACCAAGCCCTGTACCATTGCTTGTTTCGCTCCTCGGGATCTGCCTGGAGTGTCTTTTTTCGTCGGGCTCGGAGCTGTCCAAGGATCCTCACGGCCCTTTCCTGAGGTAGCTCTGTCACCGTGTACTCCACCACCCATCGGCGCTTCTCTTCCTTGCCGTCCTTTATATCGACGCGCTCGACGACTTGGTCATCCATCTTGTTGCGAATCGTAATATACATTCCGAGTAGCTCCCGCTCCTTGGGGACTTCCTCCTTGACTGAGGCGGCGTCTAGCGACTCTGTGCTTGCTCCAGTAGCCAGCGCTTCTTCCAAAGGAGTAGGCTCAGATTCACCCTCGACAACTTCCTCGGCAGCCTCCTCGACAGCTTCTTCGACGGGTTTCTCGACAGCCTCCTCGACAGCCTCCTCGACAGCCTCCTCGACAGCCTCCTCGACAGCCTCTTCGACAGCTTCCTCAACAGGTTTCTCGACGGCTTCCTCAGCAGCTTCCTCGATTTGGTCGACTTCTTCAGCTTCAGCGCTCGCCTCCCTTTGGGCCTGGACCAATTCCGAAAGCACTCGTTCAAACGTTCTTATGCTGCTGGTCTTGTGGTCGACACTCTGAGCCACCCTCAAGATGAGGTCTTTGAGCGATGCATCTGAGAGATTGCTGTTGTCTGATTCAGCCTCATCAACGGCCTCGTTGATCACCTCGGATGATGTGATATCAACAGCGCTAGCACCCTCGATGGATGCAGAGTCAACAACGGTGGGCCCTTCTTCAGTTGGTGTGACATCAGCAACCTTGGAATCCTCTTCGGGGGATGCAGTATCAACAGCCATAGAGGTCTCTGTGCCCGAGGTGGTGTCAACAGCGTTGGAACCTTCGACAAATGTAGAATCAGTCACTGCGGAACCCTCATCGGTCGATGTGATACCTGCAGTCTCGGACGCCTCGGTATCAATAGTCTTGGGGGCCCCCTCAGTTAGTGTGGCATCCACGGCCGAGAATCCTTCTTCTGTCACAGTGTCGCTGCTTTGGGCCGAAGACTCAGGGGTTTCCTCGACAGCGGCTTGAGAGCTTGGTTGTTCGGAATCCACATCACGAGAGACGCTGTCCTGAGACAACTCCTCAGGTTCTGGCGTTTCCTCCACCTCTTGACTCTGCTCTGAAGCCGGCTGCGACTTTTCTGGGCTCGTTTTGTTGGTTTTCTGCCGACGCACAGGCTGAGCATCATCATCCATGTTCTCGGGCATATCCTCCGTTTCCTTACACAAGTCCTTGACATCCGAGAGCTCCTCAGCCAGGGCCTCGACGAGTGAGTTGAGATATGCGTTCTTCTCCTGCTCGGAATTTCCGGCAAGAAGGCCACTTTGCTCGAGAGCCTCCTCAATGGCATCTCTCACTGTCTGCAGTCCCAGGAAATCATCTTCCACAGTTTCATCAACCTTGGCCATCATCTCATCCCAGGCCTTCTGTCGCTGAGGGTCTTCGGCTGAAGTAGACTCTTGCCAAGCCTCCTTATCGAGCCGGTCCTCTCGAGCTTGAGCGGACAACTCTGCCTTGAGTTGTCTCGATTCTGCCTCCTTCTCCTTGCGTGAGAGGCCAAGAATCTCCCGCTCAAAAGCTTCGACCTTTGACCGGCCAGTTTCCTGGGTCCGATTGATCGTCTCCTCGTCGACGGGCTCAGCAAAGAAGTAGGTCAGCGGAGGGTTGGTTGGTCGAGTTTCGATGTGTAGTCGAAGTGAACGCTTAGGGAACCGCTTTGAGGCTCTATCCAGGACTTCGTTCAGAAGTTTCAGACTGGCTCTGAACTCTTGGTCGCCAAGACTGCGGTCCGAAGTTCCGTGGAGGGCCCGGTCCATCTCCTCAAGACTGATGTACTGGAAACCAAAGATGCGCTGTGTGTTGTGGAAGGCGACAAAGATGCCGTCCATTCGTCCCATGCGGACTTGCAATGAATACTTGAGAAAGGCTGCCCTGATCATGTCATAGTACTCGCGCTCGAATGACTCCCATTCTCCGAAACGGTTGCGGATCTCATATCCCAGCCCTTTCTGGTAACCTTCGACATCCATTCGAATAGACACGACTGCTCGCGTCTTCAGATCAAACATTCCGGTGCCGGGCAGTCGTGAGTCATGCGCATCAAGTTGCGAACGTAGCATGAAATCGCCAAGCGTTGAGTAGTGGAATGATTCGTCGGCATTCTTTTCCTCCTCAGACAGCTGATGCGACCTTGTCCTTCTGTACTTTTCAAAGTTATTCTTTGGAATAGTGAGGAGCTTTTCCATAGACTTTCCAAGCATGCTCAGAATGTTTGCCGTGTCGTATTCCTTGTCGGCATCAATGGCATAGACACCATCATTGTAGCGGGCGAACGCAGCAGCAGGTCCTCGACTCAGGGCGGTAAATGTCTCGAACTCGACGTTGAAAGAACGGGAGAGGTGCTCAAAACTAGGCGCTCTCCATGCTGACAGAAGGAAATGGAAATGGGCGAGCATAGACGTCAAGCTGGAGGTGGAACCGCAGTACTTCTTGCCATACTTGGCACTCAGATCTCTGAGTCTCGTGTCCTTGGAGGATGTGACATACTCCTTCAAGGCGTTGAAGTCGAACTGCTCCACGGGCATGATTGTAGCGAGGTAGGGATCAAAGTTGTAAACCTTTGATCGCTTGTCTTGAAGCTGGTAGACTCCAGGGTTAAAAAGAACCTTATCCAGGTTGTACTCGAGTTTTGGGACTTCTCCTGCCAACTTTTCTTCGACCGGCGTTAATTTCAGCTTTCGAGGGCTGATTATTTTCACCTCCACCTCATCCATCTTTTTCTTGATCTTCTTGCCACTTTTGGTGGGTGGTGTGGTGCCTGGCATCTCATTTATACGGTCCAGTTCGTCCTGGAGAGTTTTCTTGGCCTTTTTTCGAGCAGAGGGGGGTCCCTTGGTTTCTGTTGGAACAGGGGGAGGTTCGCTTGACATGAAAGATGTCGCGTCTGGGCCAAGCGATAAATCCTGTTGGGCGTATTCATACATCTGATCTCGGGCATCCTCCACATCACTAGAAAGTGGGGGGCTCTGATTTTGAAGCTTTTCTCGGAGTGATGTCCATAAGCCTGCCTGTTGAGCAATGTTGGATGTCCAATCCGCGTTGGTATTCATAGCTGTAACTTGGTCTGGGATGGGAGCTTCATTGGTGAACTTGTCTGCAAGTTCGTCTGGGGTAGGATAGTTGTCGGCGATCATGTTTTGCTTCGCTTTCCGCCCCGTTCTTTGCTTCTTCTTCTTCTTCAATGGCTCACTCAGCGACTCGTTTTGTGGGCTGCTCGGTGGGTTGCTTGGCTCGCCAGAATCACCAACACCATAGACTTTTCGCACCACTTTCAATGCCTCCATAAAGTTGCCAGGCTTTTTCTCGGCCTCATCTGATTCGCCAGCATTGGCCTCTTTCTCGGAGGCTATCTTGGAGACTTTCCTGGCTTTCCTCCTGGCTATCTTCCTGGCCTTCTTCGCCTTCATCTCTTCGGCATCCTTCTTCATTTCATAAATTCGGGTTTGGAGATTCTCTGATGAAGCATCGAGGCCATTCAGAATATCTTCAGATTTGCCGGTAGAGGAGGGTTGAGGTGCTGGAGCGCTGTCCGAGTTGGTCTCGGTGGCAAACGAACGTCGAGGGAAGCATTGGGGCGAACATCGTAGGTAAGGGCGACATATGTATGAAAGATTGGCCGAAAGGCCAACACCGCGTCGGACGCGAAGCATTGGGGCGTCGCGTTGTCGAGGTTGGAAGTATCTTACAGGGTGGTGATTCTCTTGAATGGTAGGAATGGGACTCAAAATTTCCCACCTTCAACTTCTTCAGCACCTTATCGATAAGAGAGGACGGAAATATGCCGGTGATGCGGGCACTTATGGCACGTGATTGGCCAGCTCCCCTACCTAGCCCGGGGAACTGTTACAGGTCGCCCGGTCCTCGTCATTCTGGGGCCTCCAACTTGAAAGAGGACACCACAAAGAAACGCCAACTCAAGCGCACTCTCACCAGAGGTGGAACCTCATGCTGTAGTCATGGGCGCGAGTGATTCAAAGCTCGTTTTCAAGCAGGGCATCTTTCGATTGTCCGAAGAGCGCCATATCCCAGCTGATGATGCCTACTGGACCTCTGTACGTCCTCTATCCGCACTCCACCCTAACTATCAAGATGGTGCTAATCGACTGTTAGTTCTGGGAGCTTCCCGAGTCGTCTGAGGATGTCTTCAGTCTATTCACTCCTGCCGACATTCGCCGTACCCGAGATCGCGCACTTGAGAACTTAGAGACCCTCATCCTCGCCATCACCTCTCGCCTATTCATACTACGTCATCACCCATCCTTTCCCGACCCCGAGCTTGCCCCCGAGCGAGAGGCCCTGAACTGCATCCGGGTTCTTACACGGATCTTGCCATACTTGTACGAGAAAGATACGCTCAGTAGTTGGGAAGAACAGTTCTTCTGGGCTCATCGACGAAAACGGACGCGTCATTCAGCCATCGCAAACGAGATCCTCTTTGACGAAGCACAGGAAGCTAAGCAGAAAGCCGAGGGAAAGGAATTTGAAGAGGTGAAACCGCTTGCCGAAGAGTTGATAGACACATTGGTGGACCTGTTGTTCTTCTCTGATCTGACTCTACCTCGACAACCAAACGGCCGGTCCAAGGTCACATATGCGATATGGCAAAGCGGCGTCGGATGCAACACTGCGGTCGCAACGACCAAGGAGTATGAGAGCAACCGATCCGAGATCCTGCGCCTCCTGCTCACACTATCCGGCCAGAGCATGTACATGACGGCTGGCGTTCTTCCACAGAATGGTGTGCGAGCGTTGACACATCTGTGCACATGCTCTGATAAGCAGGTCGTGCTCTCAGTGCTTTGCTCTCTTCTCAACACGGTTCGTTCCTATTTAAGATCAATGCTGAAGGGCATCCTACTAACTCTGGATTCTGTAGACTTTGAAGTACAACCCAGCAAGTTGGCGAGTCCCTTACAACACTCTTGTCTTCAAGGATAGTAAGCAGACGCTCGTGACATATTCTCTGCAATTCCTTCTGGTGCTTCTTCTGTACCCGATCCCGGAAACTCCATCCAATCCATCCCCCAAGAACTTCTATCGCCATTTCCTTGGCCGGCTACATCGACCCCAAGATTTCCAGTTCATCGTCGACGGAATGGGCCGAATCCTTAATCAGCCTCTACAAGAAAAGACATCCTATCTCCCAGGGTCGCAGTCATCTGGTAACTTTGCGCCCGAGATCTTGATGCTGTTCTGGGAGGTCCTCCAGTGCAACAAGAGGTTCCGCTCGTTCATCGTGGACACGGAACGAGCGCACGACTTTGTCATCCTGGCTCTGTTCTATGCTTTGGAGTATAAGAATGACGCGACCAAGCAGGGAGTTGTGCGCATGTGCGCATTCCTTCTTCAAACACTGAGCGTTGAGACCAATTTCGGCATCAACTTGAACAAATACTTTGAGGGACAGGAGAGTTTACCCATGGCCATCCGTGTCCCCGGATTCAGGGGCACCTATGCCGACTTCCTCATTCACTCTATCTACAATTTGATCACCACAAGCCAAGGCAAGCTCTCAGCGATCTACCCGGCTCTGTTGGCGGTGATCAATAATATTGCGCCTTATCTTGAAGGCCTTAGTGCCATCAGCAGCTCAAAGTTGATGCAGCTATTCACCTCCATGTCATCACCCTCCTTTTTGCTTGCCAATGAGACGAACCACACCCTCCTTCATTCTCTCTTGGAGTCGATCAGCTCAATTCTTGAAAACAAGTACCCCAAGAACCCTGAGTTGGTGTTTGCAATTCTCAAGAATAAGAAGCGAGTAGAGGCTTTGCGCACATTCACATTGGAGAGCGGCCAGGAGGAGATTGAGAGGAGAAATAGAAGAAGAAAGGACTCGGGCAACCATGTTGACCCGTTCGATGCCAGTTCAGTCCGGAGTTCGGCTGAGAGTCTGCGAAGTCCGAGCAGCGCTCAACCGCATCATCCAGCTCTAGAAGAAGTCCCCGAGGATGGCGCATTTGCAATCGGCGACGATGAGGATGACAGTGATGACGAAGATCATCAACCTACCCCTACGCGATCGACGTCGAGTGAAACCCAGTCTCAGACATCGTCAACTCCCAACGTGGAGGACGCAGTCCCGACCCAACTACGAGGCATGTCTGAGAAGGCCCGGGGCAAAATGCCAGCCGGCGTGCCGAGTTTCTCGCGGCAAAACAGCACGACCAGCTTGGGCGGACATTCAATCTCGGGCCAATCACAGACTGGCGCCTTTGAGCCAACAGCCCATTGGATCGACAGCTGGCTTCCTGAGCTTCCTCTCCACACCATATTGGCTGTGATTCAACAAGTGTCTGCCCTCCTACCGCGTCAGGATTTGGCAAGTGATGTGCCAGCATCAGAAACACTGCGCCGACTTTCAGGCATCGAAATTGTCGGCATTGACCCCTCACCTCCTCGTGTCCACTCGTTTGAGTGGTCTCAACTGGCTTTGGGCTGGTATGAATCCCTCTTGTGGGGAATCATCTTTACGAGCGAGATGCAGGTTTCCAAGGGCACCATGGGCATTTGGAACGGTACTGCGATTAAGCTCTTCCGAGTCCAGGAGACCGCCCCAGAAGGCCCTACGCTGACATCTCCACGGGGCGCTGTCGATGCAGTGGGCAGCAACATTGTGTCGCGGATAGGACAGATAAACCTTAGAGGTGGCCCTCCAGGAAGTGCTCAACCCCCTCACAGGAATGGCTGATTCGAGAACAAGTACGGAGACGCACGAGGCCCAACGGTTATCCGGCAAGCTAGGAAGCCTTGCAGACTTGTTCCATGGACTTGGATAACCCATGCTCACGCATCAATCCATACCACAAGAGGAAGCACGTCTCCACAAGAGCCAACGCAAGGCTGGAATGGGATGCGGCTAGATTGTTGAATTGTTTTGTCGCGAATATTCACCGCGAATGTATCTAGAACCAATGCAGGACGGAAAGTGGAATATAGGCGTTTGCGAGTTGGGGAGTTTGGGAGAAGGCAGGGCGGCGCTGGGGCACAGTCAACCATGCATAGCAAAGAATACCAACTCTGTCTCGTTTTAGGCCGGTCTCATTATTCATGCCATTCCATTCTTCACTAGATTCGAGCTTGCATAGAGACTAACTAGTACTGGTTCCATATGCAGACTGATACATGGTGTTTCAAGTCTCGACTCATGCACGACGCTACTGTGGCGTGTAAGCCGGAGGTGGCTGGGCCAGCCGAGACCAGCCACAGCCAACGACAGCTGGGGACCCCCGCCTGTGCCGTTCCACACACCAATTCAGTTCCCTGTTTTCCAGATCAAAAGTTGGCAGCAGCAGGCAAACAACGTGATGGCCAAGACGGAATCGATGTGCCATGGCGGTCGGTCGCGAATTAAGCCGCGTATTGATCCCCAGGCAATCATTTCCGAAGCGAAGATGAGCTCGCATGCACCGCCACGCGTCGAATGAGTCGCCGACCAATCACCCACGGCCTCGGACCTTTTTGGCCGTGTGCTCTGGCGCTAAAGCCACAGCTGGTCAGCCACGTCAGGTCCCTTAATCCCCCATGCCTGGCAGATATCACGACAAGGGTGGGCAGGTAAGGGTACTTTGTTTTTTTTGGCTGGGATTCGAGGCCAGCTTCTGACTCGCATTTTCCAAATTTCCATCCTTTCCTTCGCTTCGTGCCGTTATTCTACCGTGTCTTTGTCGGATTCGCTCTTCTGAGGCGTCTTTCTTCGGTGAGACGTTGTCTGAAACTTTGACATCTCGCAGACCCTGAGTGGAGTTTTTGGCCGATCGCGTGTAAGACGAGCCATGGCAGACCAAGCTCATGACGATCCCGCCGGGGGCTCCGGTGAGGAGATCCAGCCTTATCGCATTCGTGTGAGTTTCGAGCCAAGCTTCACTTCACGAGTGAGGAACACAACCAGCTGATGAGTGAGAATAGGTCTCGAGCAAGTACCTCGACATCACCCGTCAGAAGCTCGAACTTACTCGGCTGCCTCATGAACCCCGCTCAAAGGACTGGTGGGAGCCGAAACCCCAGGTTGAAACATTGGTCGATTTCTGGTGAGTTGAGCTCTCGCGAAAGTGAGTCTATAAAATTCTTACATGATGACAGGCAGGAACAATATTCGTGGCCAGACCACGAAGAGGAGCTCAACGCAACGCTCCCTCAGTTCAGAACTAGCTTCCAGACATCTACTCCGCCGTCGCCTGTCCGGATTCATTTCATTCATGCCCGCTCGCCTCACGCGAATGCGGTCCCTCTTCTCTTGATACCCCCTTTCCCTCTAACCAACCTATCTCTTGGGCATCTCGTCCGACCGTTGAGCGACCCTGAAGATGCTGGGTCAACGCAACCCTTTCACCTGGTGATTCCAGCTTTGCCCGGCCTGGGTTTCAGCGACCCCCTCCCTGGCAACACTCCTCCGATTTCTTCAACGGTGCAGATGCTGGATGCTCTGATGAAGAGGTTGAACTATCCTCTCTACATTGCTAGCAACACAGGTTCCGCTGCGGCTTCTCCTGCTGGAATTGACTGGAGGCTGGCAAAGCACTTCTCGCATCACTATTCAAAGTCGTGTCTGGGCTTTCACTTCATCGCACCCCCGCTAAACGCTCCCACGCTCAAAGACTCGGCTAGTGAATGGTTCAAATGGACAGTCGCCCGTGCCTTGACCTCTGGGGTTCTCGGCTACTCCAAGGACGACATCGCGGCGACGGTGAAGCAGAAGGCATCGCAGGTGGGAAAGAGGAAGTCCGTCAACAATCTTGGCCAAGCAGGCAACAGCAACTTCGAACCCAACACACCATCATATGCTCTATGTGACTCGCCTACCGGTCTCCTACTCTATGTACTCAAGGTCCTCCGAACACTGGGTCCCAAGACGGAGCTCACACACAAGGACATCATCACACTCACACAGCTCATATGGCTTCCCGGTCCTGAAGCTGCCTTGCGATTCTGGGCCCAGAGCGCATCTGATCTTGAGCCCGTGGAGACAAAGAAGCCGACACTGAAGCCAAAGGTTGCGATCACAGTCTTCACGGGCGATGAGGACCAGAGTGAGCAGCAAAGGACACTTCCACGACCTACAAGGACGGCCTACGCCTGCCCCAGCTGGGCGAATCCGGAATATCAGGTCATACATATGAACCGGGCTTCTGGGGCTGTTGGGTTCTTGTCCTGGGACCGACCAGAGGTGATTGTGGATGGAGCCAGAGGCCTGGCGAAGGCGATACTAGCCAAAGACAAGAGGATGCAAGCTTCAGAACAACCAGGAGCTACACTTCAAAACCAGCTTGAAGTCGACGGTGGCCGAACAGCTCAGGCAGACCTCTCTGGGACGACTGTGCAGGATCCCAATGCCACCCCAGCTAGAGCATCTCCCAAGCCTGCAACAAGGAAACCCATTGAGGATGAAAACCAGCATCTCGTTCCTCCACCAGTTCCAGCACATGGAGGAAGCTCTCAGTAAGGATATATATGATATAGGAAATGGGAATGGACAGGATATGGATGGATCAGGACGGAAATGAAGGGCAACGTAATTTGATACCACGTGTTTTCCTTGGTTTCGGCATTCATTCATTGTGAAATGCTTACACTAGCCAAAGAGCATCAACATAAAATATAATTTCAGTCTCTTGTTATTGAAAGAATTGAAGTTGTCTGCAGTTGAAGGATCGTGGCTGAAGCTGTTGCCGTGGTCTGTGCCAGCACATGAAGCGCCGACGGGACGCGACCCAACTGGAGCTCAGCCAGGTACGTACTTTGTCGCAACGGCCTCATCAGCTCCGACCCCTCGACCTTGAGCTTAGCAGCGCCTCAACCTCGACACAAGCCTGCCTCTAATTCATACTGCTACGACCGACTCTCGGATATACGCAGCGAAATAAGAAGCTGTCTCTTCTCGTCTTAACGGCGACGATGCGCCTCGAGGCCGCTCATCTATCGTGACATCCCGCCATCTAGCCCACCTGGCCCCAACCCCAACTCCATCATGTCGAACCGATACGACCGGTCGTACCGCGAGGGCAACGGCTACGGCAACTTTGGCCGCTCGGGCGACGACTACAGATCCGGCTACCAAGATGGCTACGGAAGCGACCGTTATGGCACGCCGCCCAATCTCCAACAGCCGCGAGCGCCCCCGTCTCTTCGACAGATGCCCTCCCGATCGCGTGTACCGCCAGAAACGAACGCTGAGCGACAGATCACCGAGGTCTTGGACCATATTAAGAGGGAATGGCCTTCGATGTGTCAGGATGACTGCGTCCCCGTCCAGCTAGCGTTGCAGCTCCTTGACAACAGCTCGGTTGGCCGCGCGCACGAGTACAGCCAGTTCCAGCAGTCACACAACTACCTGCAAGAGTCCCTAAAGGGCATCGTCCATGAGCATCACCAGGGCTTCAACAGTTCGATCGGTACCTTTCACAAGATCCAGAGCAGCATCCAGCAGTCCCAGAAGCGGGTCCGCGCGCTCAAGGAGTCGCTGGCCAACTCCAAGACGAGCTTATGCGCGACGGATCCAGAGCTGAAGAAGCTGTCCAAGACGTCGCAGGAATTCGATACGCTTGTGCAGACGCTCAACGAGCTGGATGACCTACGAGCGGTGCCGGATCAGCTGGAGGCTAGAATATCTGAAAAGCGGTTCTTGACGGCAGTAGAAGTGCTGCAGAATGCGCTTCGAAAACTGAGGAAACCTGAGCTGGACGACATTGGTGCTCTTAGCGACTTGCGGAGCTATTTGGCCAACCAAGAGACGGCCCTAATGGATATTCTTGTGGAAGAACTGCATGAGCACCTCTATCTCAAGTCTCCATATTGCCAGGAGAGATGGCAGAATCTGGCCAAATCGCAGGGCGCCTTTACTGAGGGTTACGTGGATTCGAAGCCCATCACGCCTTTCCACGTTATCCTTGATTCTATCGATGTGGACAAAACATTGACAGAGGACCCGATGAAGAATCCCGAAGCCGACACTTTTTACTATGTCGGTCTGCTGGTGGAATCTTTGAACAAGCTTGGCCGATTACAGAACGCCGTGGAAACCCTTAAGCAGCGGCTACCGGTTGAGCTGTTTGGAATCGTCAACGAGACCATCAACGAGGTGGACCAGCGACACCCAAGTTCGCTGCGAGGAGGATCAACCAAGGGCGATGGACTGCATGTCTATGGTACCCGGGAGACACAGATGCGAGCAGACGTCATTTATGACCTTCTCTGGTCTCTGTACGGCAAGTTTGAGGCAATCGGAGAAGGCCATCGTGTCTTCCACGAGTCTATCAAGGTCCTTATTCGACGAGAAGGTGCTGGTAACAACAGCGCTCTTCTCGGCAGCTTTAAGGAGTTGTGGAATCTTTACCAGAACGAAATCAGGTCTCTGCTGCACAACTACGTCACAACAGACGCAGATGTCTACCAGTTCGACTCGCCAAACCCAGGAAATGCACTCAACGGCAAGAAGGACATTCGTGAGCATCTGTTCAAGTTCTCAGAGGCCAACACAAAGTCTATTGTAATGACGACCGAGTACGACGCTCTGGACGGCATCATCCAGGACGCAGTTCCTGGTCTGGGCTCACGAAAGGACAAGAAGCACCGGACCGCGTACGATGGAGGCAGAAAGGGAGGCGATGCCAGTTATGGAGCCAGCCACCAAACGACGGGCTCGTACAAGTCTCTGGTGGAACCTAGTGTTTTCAACATGAGTCTACTACTACCGCCCACGTTGGTGTTCTTGCAACGGCTTAAGAACATTGTGCCTCCCGGGTCGGATCTTGCGGCGAGCACACTTACAACCTTCTTGGATAACTTTTTGGTCAACGTCTTTCAGCCACAGTTGGACGAGACCCTGACCAAGCTGAGCGACACCGTCTTTGGAGAGGTAGATGCCTTCTCGCAAGACCCAGCCTGGAGCCAGGTGGCACGCCGGCCTGTGTTCCGAGGAACAACGGCCTTCTTTGAGGTTGTGACTGCGTTCTGTCGCATGCTGGGCACGATTCCACCCGACCAAGCACTCAGCTCACTGATTGTGACCCAAATGATGCGATACTATGACCGCTGCTTCAGCTGGTACAAGTCACTGGTGGTCAAGGCTCAGGAGCAAGCTGGGGAGCTTGACAATGACAGCCTGAGAGCTTCCGCACGATTCTCACTAGATCCCGGTGATATTCAGGAGACAATGAAAAGGCTGTGGACGGCAGATGAGATGGACTGGGAGCTGGCAGAAAAGGAGATTCATCAATTGATGGAGCTCACAGATGAGGCGCCTCTAGAGTCGGGAGATATCATTCAGGACCGAGATTCGATCTCATCATTCTGTCTCTTGTACACCAGCATGAAATGGCTTGCAGTCAAGATTGCAGGCTTGCGGCAAATCACGATGCACGAGACGGACACGTCACGGCAGCAAAACATGTCTCGACACTCGAGCCGCCGGTGGACTCTGATGAATGACCCGAACAAGGCCACTGCCGAAGATGGTCCCGTGTCACTGCCGCTGACGCAGGAGACTGTGCAGTAAGTTGGGCAACCATGGACGTTGTCAAACATGAATACTAATCAAAGTTTAGAGCGTTTGACAGCATCGTCTCGTCCTTTGAGGAGCTGGCAGGGACAGCACTGCTCACTCTTCACATGGAGATTCGGTGCCGCATAGTACACTCGTTGCGCATTGCCCTGTCACCCCAGGTGGCACCGTACCTCCTGGATCAGGAAGTGAGCGAGCCTGATCCGCAGATCTTGAACCTCAACTCGGAGCTGGTGCTCTTTGATGAGACGGTGGTCAAGTACCTGCGAGACAAGGAGATTGCCTTTATCAGGACAGGCCTAGGTCTTCTGATCAACTGCTACCTCGTGAGCAACGCCTGCAAGGCATCGCCGATGAACGCCAAGGGCTGCGGAAGGATGCAACTCAACATCCTGGTGCTACAGCAGAACCTCAAGAACGTGGAGGAGGGCGTGGACCTGGCACGAGCAGCAAACTACTTTTCGCTGTACGAGCAGGGTGCGGATGCGATTGTGGAAAAGGCAAAGGAGGACAAGGAGCAGCAGCGAGGCAACAGCGCGCAGGACCCGGACAACTTTTCGTACGACGAGCTCAAGGCGCTCGTTGAGCTCTGCTACAGTGAGGCCATGGCGAACCCAGAGCGAGGTATCGCTTCGGCGGCTCAGAGGCAGATGACGGATAAGCTTCTAGGGTTGAGCGAGCACATGTGGCAGACATAGTTTTATATTGAGAGTGATAAGAAGTTTGGTGATGGAGTTGAGGATTTGGGCGATTTTGATGGGTGATGTAAGTGGTGGGAGATGGATGTAAAGCAGCGTGTGCAGTACATAGAGTTCAAGGTTTGATCAGGAGCAAATGCCGATATGAGCTGTGACTAGTCTACAGGAGGTCTATTCAAGGTGGTATCCATTCCAAGCAATCATTCAAGCAAGCGAGTTAATTACAGTACATGCACAAGGACAAGGACGCACTTATGCGTTGTCAAAAATGACTGTAACCATGCGTGCCGGCCACGCGACATGGATGCACATCCCATTGATGAATGACGATTGACGACGGGCAGACACAAAAAAAATCAATCAATCATGCAGCTGCGACCTTTTGTGAAACAGTCCAGACGAAACATGGAAGCCAAAGAATAGAGGGCCCAGCCACACGACGCTTGTTATGCACAAACTGGGCGCCTACAGGAATTTGGGGTGGTTGCGAGCTTTGTTGAAAGGTGCAAGCCTCGAATGCGGGGGAGAGCCTCACGTCAGCTTTTTTTCTATTCGAGAAGGCGGCGAGATCAGATCGATGGAGCTAAGATAGTGTGTGCAGATGGGTGTTGTAGTATGCAGCATATATGTGCAGTTGTCTTGCTGCGATGGAGTCAAGCTACGCCAGCAATAGACAACGGGATGTGGCAAAGGAAAACACGTCGTCTTTTGCTAACAAATGCCCATGACGACTACAGTGAGGGGCAATAGGGGGTTGGTTTGTTCGTTGTCATTAATTATATCCGTGCAGAAAGAGAAAAGAGTCCAGGGAACAGGGGTTACGGACGACGACGAATCGGTGAGGGAGATATGTGTCAGCGGAAGAGGAGGGTTTTTTGACATAAACCAGTCAGAAGCATCGAGATGGGATTGTTTCTTAGCAGAACCAAGCTTTTTTTTTCCTCGTGGATCCCAGGGGGCGGAAAGAAAGGCATTGGAGTTGAAAGATGGGGAGGGGGGGGAGAT